>JAGSMP010000007.1:14537500-14787500 GCA_029286625.1 Parnassius orleans
CTACAGATCGCTTAAGTTCGCAGTTGTATCGCTTCGAAGTATTCGCTTGTATCGCCAATTCAATACTGCCTCGGTCGTGGTCTATACCGGCCTTATATAGCGCCTCCGATACTTTCCAGAACCTTCTACTGTGGAAACATCTAGAATGTTCGAGTACATATCGGTCCCGAAATTTCTAGAAAGATCTTGACTCTCCTAGTTCTGCTACTCGATACTAGAGGGCGCTAGTGGCTAGTGTTGCCATGTAAAAGACATTAATAGTGGCGCGCAACAATATATATAAGTAATATAAAATGCACTTTGGTGTTAATTATTTTAAGAGTTCAAGTGTATATTGTTACTGAACTTGATGTTATCAATTGGACGTAGTTATATAAAAACGTTCCAACCCTCAATAAGTTGAAACTGAGATAAATGCAATTTTGTGTTTTAGCTCGGCTCTTTTTTGTTTTAACTAGGATAATTGAATACTGTAGGTTTTATTGAAGTATTTTATTAATATTGTTTTATCATGTAGTATTTTTTCGAATTTAATAATTAAAACATAGGAATTTTGAAAAAATTGCTTTGGAACGTTTTTGAAAAATTAATTTTTGTATGAAGTAGCATTCAATCAATTTTGTAAAAACGTTCCACTTTTTTTTAATTAAAATAAATACAACTTGTTACAAAATAAAACGGATTTATTAGAAAATAAACTTTAGACACACTAACATTTTTTTAATTTAACTCTAAAAAACAAGAAATTCATCATAAAAATTAAAAAAAAGGAAAAAATAAAAGCTAGAGTATAAAAGTTGATGAATAGATTGTTTTATTCATCAACTATCTCGAAGTCAGGTTCTCCACCAAACCCATCAAAATTATCGATGATCTCATCGCAACTTCTTAATTTTTTATAAAATTAAAGACAGTCCTCGGGTATAAACATATACATGGATTCTACATCTGCTAACTTAGCTGGTGCGATCGGTTTTCCGTTGGGCCACAAATGAGTGAAATCAGTTCTTTTTATTTCTCTGTTCTTTTGTCACTAAGCAACTCCTTAAACGCTTCCTCAAAAGAAGTTTTCGTAAAAATATATATATATATATATATAAAATAATAAAAATAAATAAAAAAATGAATTTAATTTATTTTTTTCTATTTTGGTTTCTTTGGCATTTAGCCAGCTTACTTTACTTTTGTCTATAAACTTTTTTCTATTCATTATATTCTTTTCAATCTTTTCTATACTATAAAAATCTGTTTTCTCCATTCTACATACTTGCAACAGTTTCTTTTATTTTTGGCATTTTAAAAATATCTATGTGCTGTTTAGCTGTATTTACCCGCTGTTGATTTTTTTAAAGCAGTTTCAATTTTTTAAACATTCTTTATCAAAACAATGAAAATTTTATAATATTTTTAAAACGTTCTTAAAACATTGGAACATTCTTTTCAAGGAAAATAAATAGTGTACAGTTTTGTTAAAACGTTCCAAAAGCATTGGAACATTCTTTTTAAGGAAAAAGGATCATTTTATATTTTTTTAAAACGTTCTAAAAACCTTGGAACATTCTTTTACAAGAAAAATAGTGTAATATTGTTTTGTTAATACGTTTCACACGGATAAATATGTTTTATTACATACATTTTGCATTTAATTGGACAACGAGTGGATTGGAACGTAATGTCAAAATAAAATATCAAAAACTGTCATTTGAGGACTGAAACAGATTAATGAAACAGATAGAAGATGTCAAAATAAGTAGATCTGTATATTTAACTCATTTTTGCATGACTTGTGGGTTGGAACGTTTTTGTATAACTACGTCCAATTTACAAATAGTAGTACCACCAGTATAAAAAAGATAAGCCTTATAAAATCGTCTTTAGAAAATCTGTTAATTGAAATTACATGCTCTTATAAAGAATGAGTTTCGCCTGTAATTTGATCTACATAAAGATACATTTAAGGGATTGTTATAATGAACGAGAGGGTATTGAGTTATGTAATCTTTTTAATAAGTCAGGACAGTCTAAACGATCTTGAGCAATTTTTTAAAATTTTTATGAAATTTAGAGCCTACATATCGAATGATTTTTTTTAAATAATCGCTTTGATTTTGTTAATGTATATTTATATTGAGGATTCCATACATGGCACGCATATTCGAGATGGCTACGAACAAGAGAACAAAACATTATTTTCATTGATTTTAACTGACAGAATTTGTAACAAGACCTAATAATAAAACCCAGAGCCTTAAATGCTTTATTAACGATATTTTCAACATGCTGATCAAATAAAAGCTTAGTATCAATAGTATCGCCGAGTTCCCTTATTTTATTACATCTAGTAAGTACCTGTCAAACCTTTAAGTCTGTATGAAAAATTTAGTATATCACGCTTCTGCCCGAAAGACATAGAATTACAATTGTTACGGATACAATATTTATCTAAGGTAACAAGATCGTTTTGTAGGAGATTAGAATTAGAGGAATTGTTAACTACTCTAAAAAACTTTCATGTCATCGGCGAAGAGCAAAAACTCCCAGTTCGGAAAGCATTCATGAAAATCGTTGATAAATATGACAAATAGCAGAGGGCCAATTAGCGAACCATGAGGAACGCCACAAGGGACACCCATCCAGCAAGATGTAAATCCGTTTAAAATTACCGCTGGTGATCTATTTGAAAGATGTAAACCATCTTAACAGATCGCCCCTAATACCCGCAGCAGATATTTTTTGCAAGAGTAGAGAATGGTCTATGCGATCGTTTGTTTTGCTGTAATCCGTGAAAATAGCATCGATTTGGTTTCCTTTATCCATGTTATGAGTAATAAAATCCGTGAATAGTAAATGGTTAGAGGTACGAGGGTGGATTTAAAAGTACTCGGCCTAACCAAGAAAATAAACACATACTAAATCAGTAATATTTTTATTTTTCTACATAATCACCATCAAGTTCAATACACTTTTGCCACCTCCCCTTCCAAGCATTTAGACCGTTGAAAAAAAATGATTCTTCCTTAGAGTCAAAATATGCGTCTACAGCTGCTTTGACCTCGTCGTTTGTCGAAAATCTTTGACCTCCCAAGTGCTTTTTTAGGTTAGGGAACAGAAAGAAGTCTGATGGTGCCAGATCAGGTGAATACGGCGGATGCGGTAACAGTTCAAAGCCACAATTGTGAATTTCAGCCATTGACTGTACTGACGTGTGAACACGGGCGTTATCTTGATGAAACAGGACTTTTCTTCTGAGCATTCCTCGACGTTTTTCTTTTATTTCCTCGTAAACGACGTAGTAAGGTGCAGTAGTAATCAGAGTTTATAGTCTGACCCTTTCAAGATAATCAATCATAATCACACCTTTCGAGTCCCAGAATACTGAAGCCATCACCTTATTTGCCGACAAAATCGACTTAGCCTTTTTAGGGGGTGGTGAACCAGGTCTTCTCCACTGTTTTGATTGTTGTTTTGTTTCCGGTGTACAGTAATGAACCCATGTTTCGTCCATAGTAACAAAACGATTCAAAAATCATCTGCATCGGCTTCAAATAACTCCAAACAGTCGCGTGAAATAGTCAATCGCGTCCTTTTTGTTCAACTGAAAGCAGTCATGGAACCCACCTCGCAGACACCTTGTGAAACCCAACTCGTTGACAATGATGTTTTGAGTTCGTTCATAAGAGATGCCTATAATCTCGGCTATCTCTCTAATTTTAATCTGCGGTCTCCATTATTAAATCAAGTACTTTTTAATATTTTCGTCAGTAGTTGACGTCGAAGGCCTTCAGAGCGGGGTTCATCTTTCCTCTCTCTACCACGCTTAAATTCTGCTATCCATTTTTTGACGGATGAATATGACAGAGCACAATCGCCTAATGTACTGACCATGTCATCATGGATGGCTTTTGATGATAGCCCCTTCTTATGGAGGTACTTAATGACGGCACGCTGCTCGATTTGCTCCATTCGCGGAAATTATGTCCGATTACTTTGTTAATCAATTTATAAAATCACAACTAATTATCGCACACGTTTCGAACTTCACACAATGAACTAGTCTGAACTGAAGTAAATAATGTGGGTAGATTTGATTTTTAGAATTGAATGGATCTGTGTTAGGCCGAGTACTTTTCAATCCACCCTCGTAGGATCTTTTCTGAAGAAAACCATGCTGTTGAGGTACGAAGGTGTATTTGATTGCAGGGTATAACTGATTATATACAATTCTTTCAAATACTTTGGCAGTTAGACTTAATTTAGAGATAGGACGATAGTTTTCAGTTTGATTTTTAGGACCTTTTGCACCTTTCTTATCCACATCTTCTCTGCTCGCATAAGGTAACTCGCGTCTAAGCGGGTAAGCCTTTTTCTTTCTATCTTAGGGGCCACATTTTTTGCTCTTGATAATCTTCTTATTTTCGCTGTTTTTTCACACGGGATCTTTCTGGGCGTTCTTCTGCGTGCACTTGCGTTTCGCTGCTGCCGTATTAGTATGCTTCTTGACTCTAAACATCTATAAATTGTAGCGCGCACAAGCACTTGCCACTTAGCAATGTTGTTTATATCTGTCAGAGGCGTGACGCGGCTCTTGGCTGCTGCTAGCACGACGTTTACAGTCCTATCCTCACGTTGCATTCGTATATAGATGGCCGTCGAATATGGTTCTTCGCTTGCATCGACAAATGTATGCAGTTCTCTCGTGACGACTGCATGCCCGATATTGTAGCAACGAGGAATTTAAAATGCGTTGAGATTAGTAAACCACGCGCCTCAGCGAGGTTGGAGTTCTTCTGGAATAGGTTCACCTCAACCAGTTCCATATCGCCATGTTTCCTGCATTAGTCTCTTTGCAGGTGTTGTGAGTGGTGAGACCATACCGAGCGGATCAAGTAGTGACATAATCACTCTTAAGGCTTTTCTCTTGTGGGCGGTCGTTTATTTCGTAAAACTTCTGGTGGTGTCTTCTTTTCATTTAGGTAGAAACCGATGCAGTCTTCTTTTACTTCCCATAGTAATCCTAGAGTCTTCCCTATTTTCTTTCCTCCTATGGTTACTGTAGTGGTCTCCGTATCCGTGTTGAAGTGACGTAACACAGATTGTCGGTTCGATACCCACCCACGTAGAATAAAGCCGGCTTGACAATAAATGTAGTCCACATTTTTTAATATATAACGCTGTACATGGTAAAGAAGTTGCACGGAAGATTACTGATGTCATCTGATATTCTTTGGGTCTTGTATCTCCTCAGTCATATCCTCTCCACAGAAATCTCAACGTGTCTCTATCTTCTGACCTTATCTTGATTTGCATAAACATTTCTTGAATGTCGGCCGAGATCGCGAAGGAAATCTCGCGGAACCTCATGATGACCCTAGGTAATGACTGCAGAAGGTCAGGGCCATTTAACAACATATCGTTTAAGCTCCATCCGTGTGATCTCGCTGCTGCATCATGACCCAGGCGTATCTTCGGCTTCGAAGGGTTGCACAAAGCAAAGTGTGGCAGATACCATGTTCTTCCTGGTGTTGCAGGCGTGGTAGCCGGGATCGCGTACCTCGATGTGAGGAGATTGTTGATTCTTTCTTCGTTCTTCATTTTCAGGTCATTTCAGGTCATGGTCATGGTCAAGCTTCTTCTCCAGTGTCCTCAGCCTTCTGTATGTATCTTCATACTAATTCAAGATCTCAAAGTTATCTTTTTTCCACAGAACAGCAGTCTCGAAACGGCCATCAGATATTCTTCGACTCTTTTGTTGTAGAATGTTCATAGCACGCTCTTCTGGATCGTTCTTCTGTTTCCTTTGCTCCACTCCGAGGGCTTCTAAGTCGAAGAACTTCTTCATCATATCTTCCATTGAATTGTTCTGCTCCGCGATGATGGTGTGCCCACAGAAGGCAACTGGTTTCTGGTACGATGAGCGATATCCACGTAATACCCAACCTAGTCGCGTATAAGATGCGATAGGTTGGCCTTGTCATCCTGTTCGTATTGTAAGTGCCACCAAGAGCTCCCAATTGTCTTGTCCTATAAATATCCTGGGACAGGCATCCTTGTAGACTAACTGGTCTTCCATCTATCGTAGATGAAGGCAGTCCTGAAGATCTCTTCTTTCTATGTTCTGCTTGGTGAACATCAGGCGTTGTACGCTACGCGTATTACGTATAGTGTATTCTTCATCGCTATATTTCCCTCGTATATTGATCCTGTTTGTCGACCTTCTTGCTGTTTTCGTGCTTGACCGTTTTATTCAGACCTTGTACTCAAATATAATCATGTGGGCCGTCTAAGTCCAAAAGTTTTGCTAGTCGGTCGTCGATAAGCGTGACGGTGCTTCCATCGTCCTTCAAGGCGTAGGTGTCGACTCTTGTACCGTTGCGACCGGTGAGCGTGACAGGTGTAATCTTCAAAAATGCTTGACCATTCTTGATGCAATCTGCGTTCTTGACTAGTTCAACCGACGATGCCACTTCTTGCGTAGCTTGTGGTGGAGGTGACGATGACGTCGTCCCTATCTTCTGGTCTAAGAAGCGGTGGTGAGCCATCGTGCAGCCATCCTGTCTGCATTTCTTGGCACTGCAGGTGCTTCTTCAGAAGAAATTTTATTTTTTTCATAAAATATTAAATGTTTTCGTAATCATTGTTCTCGAGTTTGGTTTGTCATCATCATCATCATCATTACAGCCCTTCACAAGTTCACTACTGAACTTAGGCCTCCCCCAAGGAATGCCACAAAGCAGGGTTCTTAGCCACCTGCATCCATTGACTTCCTGCAAATCTTACCAGGTCGTCACTCCATCTAGTGGGGGGACGCCCTACACTTTGCCTGCCGGTACGAGGCTGCTACTCGAGAACTTTTCTTCCCCATCGGTTGTCGGTTCTTCAAGCTATATGGCCGACCCATTGCCACTTACGAGTAAGCTTACTAATCCGTTGGGCTATCTCGGTTGCTCTGGTTCTACTGCGGATATCCTCATTTTTAAACTTACCACGCAGAGAAACACCGAGCATAGCCCTGCCCTCTCTATAACTCCTATAAGTCATTGCTTGCAAAATCGATTGTCCCATTCTGAAATATTGGTTGGGACTATTAACACCAAACGCTACTAACTTATTAGGTTAAGATCTTTACTAACAATTCTATCGTTCACACTATTGTCTGAAATAAAGAAATATACTATTAATTATTATAAAGTTGGCTGCTTTATGTCGACTATCAAAACATATTATAAACTTGAGACAGACAGGTTTGTCTTATAACCCCGTGTTGAAGAATCGAGTGACGGCCAGTGCAAAGCAACAAACGGCACGGCACAGAATACTTACCAATTTATATTATAGTAGGTACTTGTTTAATTGAGTCGTGCTGTGTAATGCCTCGGCCACATACATCGCGATAGAATTATCGCCATAAAACTTTGCCTTCGGCCTACCGCGAAAGTGCCTGGCCACACTGCGCATTGTAAAGTTTATCACGATAAACACACATTAAAAACAAAATGGACGCCACGGTCGCTCTGTATTATATGGCAGCGAATAATTATTTTTTATTATTGTGTCAGTTTTAAAAAAAATAAGTAAAGTAAGGAAAGAGTGACAGTGGATGATAACCATTCGTAAATCAAAAAATAAGTAAGCGTTTAGTGTTTACTTTAATACTTATAGTAGAAATACGTCGCAAACGCTAATTTACTTTAACACATCCGCTACGCACGATGTCTGTGTGCAGACTGCTGCATATTTATTTATCTATGGGGCAGACTGAAGTGTGGCCGCACAAGCGAAGTCCATCGCGATAAAACGCTTTGAAGTGCGAGAATTTACCGACAGCGAAGCGATGTGCTTGCGACTTCGCACGTAGTGTCGAAGTATTCACGAAGGGACGGCCACATACATCGCGATAACGTGAATATTCGCGTTATCGCGATGTATGTGGCCGCGGCATAAAAAATACTAATTAGATAGATATTTAGATTACACTTTATTGTATGCTAAAAATATATAAATATGAACAAAAAAAGGAGGACAAAGAAATATGGTACAATGGGCGGTCTTATCGCTAAAAGCGATCTCTTCCAGACAACCTTTGGATGGACAGGATGGATTACTTTTGTGAAAGCGAGTTTAATAACTATGAATGCCGTGTAGTGGTTACGTAAGAGAATCCACTATTCCATATCATCGCGTGGGTGTCGAAAGACGCGACAAAGAGAAATAAAACAGGAGATGGGAAGCAGCACCTTCTACAGCTCAACATAATAAAAAACTGCGGTTGCCAACCCGCCTGCCAAGCGTGGCATCTATAGCTGACGGCTCCGTAGCGCAGTGGCTTAGCAATGAGTTGCAGCGCTTCGGGCTGCGGGTTTGAATCCCGCAAAGAACAAGTATTTTTATGGCCTATAAATAATTGTTCCGGGTCTGGATGTTTGTATTTGTGCAATTTATGTTTGTAAACTACCTTCACAATACAGGAGAAAATCCTAGTTTGGAAGTAACGTTTAAAAAAAGATTTTATATTTAAGTATATTGACCAACGAGGCGTTGGTCAAGTAATCGTAAGACCAACTACTGATCATGTGGTCCCAGGTTCGAATATTTGGTCAGACCGTAATTATTTATCGGGTTTTTCTATCAAGACATTCTTAATAGCAGCCCGAAGTTATGAGGTTGGCAACAGGCTTATGTTCAACAATGAACTTTAGTGAATGAATGAATGAATAAAAATGTCAAAAGCATTATTTGTCTTATCTATATTCGTAAGCATGCCTACTTCATTGGACTAGTGGTTGTAACTGCCATTGTCGATTGTCCCGGATTCGAACTCAGGTCCAGCCAAAATCAGTAATTGGGTTTTTCTGTTAAGAAATATTCTCAATAGTATCCCGGCATCAGGACGTTGGAGGTTTGTTGGAGGTGTTTTCTACCACGTGCCTCGGAAGGCAAGTCGTTGGTCCTACGTCTGATCTCTCTCTGGTCGTCTAGGATTACTATGCCATCGGAATCGGACTTGAGAGTGAGGGAACAGAGACTGAACCGGTGCTTGCGCACACACTCGTACTCTTTAACTCCGTCCTGCGCAGATAGCTAGTCTCTGTTGAAACTGGCCGCCGTGATCGAAATTCGGTCTGAAGACAGAAAAAGCGTCATTTAACAAATTATGAATAGGTGCCACAATACAAATTTCAAATTCAATTTTCAAAATTATTTTTATTTGCGAATACATATAATACATAATACAGTAAAAGGATTATAGGTTTGTTCTTGGTGGCAAATCTTTATATAAAAATCAACTGCTGTCCGTTAGTCTCGCTAAAATTCGAAAATGGCTAGAATGGTTTTGATGAAATGTTTTATGTGTTTGAGTGGGTGCCTAGATTCACGATTGGGCTCGGTAGGTGATGCTGTTGTCGAGATCCAGAAACCACCCGTGCGAAGCCGAGGCGGATCGCTGGTACTAAATGAAAAATAAGTTAAGAGGACTATACACTTGTATCGGTGACCATTTGTTTGTCTTTTATTTTGTTATTTTCAAGTATGTGATTTAGAATAATAGTATGAGAAATAATATTATAAGAAAGAATTTTACAAAACTACTACAGAAGTGAGCGTCGGCAATGGACGTCCTATACGCAAGTATCCAAAATAGCGATATATTGAAGTTGAGCCGAATTAAGTGTACTCTTAACCGGGCGGCCGGTGCGGGGCCGCGGATGTGTTCGAAAGCGTTCCCGTGGCCCTGCCAATATGCGGCGGTCGAACACCATGTGGTTTAAGTTGGTTCGAGTCCGATATAACCCGTCCTTGCCTCCGATGCGGGTATGCGTAGGCATTTCGCCATTTAAAAAAACTGTTTAGATGTAAAAGAAGCGAGAGAGGTGTGTGATGTTGTGCCAAATGAAAGTCGGTTTCTGCCTTCCACTCTGGGTAACAGGCGTAAGATGTATTTTCAAGACTCAAAAAGGACAAAAATTAAAAGGCTTATACTGCGTACAGGTAACATATTTTAAACTATAAATATTTATGTTAGGTATCATATATAAACGAAAAAAGAAAATACAAAAGAAAACAAAGCAAATAACAAAAAGCAAAAAATCAACACGCTCATTCCGCAAAAATCGGGCAAATATTGTACAAACAACCTTTCCCTAACTTGCGCTCTTGAACCCTTGTTAGCTCACCTCGTCATAGAATAAATATAAAACTGAACCGTCAAAATACGTATAAGAATTATAGACTTAAAAAAGTGAAAGAAAAAAATTTCTTTCAACAAGAATTACATGTAATCTATATTGAATAAAACTGTAGTAGAGGTCCGGGCCCAGACGGCTGTTACGGGCTAATAATAACATTCATTAATTTAAAATATATATTTGTAGTTTATTTTTGAACGAACCTACAGTCCACCTGATAGTAAGTGACTACTGCAGTCCATAGACACGTGAAGCCAACTTCAAACAAAGAAACAGATGCGTTGTCACATACAACCATTCATGTAAAATTTACTTTTAACAAAAAGTCCCGCTGGGTTTCGTGCTGGTTCTTCCCAGGACAGAGGTTTTTTTTCGAACCAGTGGTAAAGTAAAAAAATGATTTTCAATTAGAATTACACACGTGGTCTATATTGAATAAAAATTATTCTATTCTATTCTAAGATAGAATGCCTCGCAAACTGTAATTAAACTATCATACCTACTTCAGACTGGAACACAGCAGTGCGGGTACTGCTATTTGGCGGCCGAAACAGGTAATAGGGTGGGTACCTAGACAGGTAAGGAATCCTACCACCAGTAACACATGGTGTTACATGCGTGATCGGTGGGGTAAGAGTGGTGTTAGATTCTCTTATACTGCCACCACAGGGCTCTACCTTATCCCCCAATTGGAGTTATTAGTAAAGGGCCTGATTTCCGGAAGTATTGTTTATACGTGGTAGAGCCATGCTGCAGCTGTATTAATAGTATAGTTGTAGCACGAATGGGTCGGCTCAACCGGGGAAGGACCACGCTCTCACAGAATACCAGCGTAAAATAGCAGCTTAATGCTGCTGTGTTTCGTATGGTGAGTGTAGAGAACCGGAGACCCTTTTTACCGGAAAAGAGGCATTCTATCTTAGTCTTCACGGCTGACAACGCATCTGCATTGTAATTCGTAAACGAAGATAGATGTAGACGTCTATGGGCCACAGCAACCACTTACCATCAGGTGGACTGTGTGCTCGTTTGTCACTCTTATTCTATAAAAAAAAAAGTACAAATAATATTTTTCCTCGTTTTGAAGTCCATAGAAATCGAGAATGCGTTAGTGAACTTTTTCATCTCACTGATGGCGAGAACTAATGATTACCGTTACCGTTACCGTTAAAGCCTAATAAAGTTCACTGCTGAACATAAGCTTCTTGGCAAGCGGGTTGGTAACCGCAGTTTTTTAATTTTAGTCGTTATTAGGAAGACGCTGCTGACCATCTCCTGATTTGTTTCCCTGTGTAGCCTCTTACAACACCCACGGGAAGATATGGGCCTATGATTATAATGATGCTAATGATAATATCGACCACAAATCCAAATCCAAAATTTATTTGACGCAAAATAATATATTGAACTCCTAGTGGTGTAGAAAAGTATGGTACGCCACTGGGTATCAAGAAGGGTCATCGCCCAGGGTAGCCGATTAAAGTACGCGGAATTTGGGAATTAAAGTAAACTCCTTGCTTTAACTCTACACTATACTCTATGTATATATTTTAAGGTACCTAAATTCAAAAGAGAAGTTGCATAATTTTTTTTCCCACAAATTTATATATAAAAGAAAGAATAATTCATTCAAAGTATATTTAAATGTTTTTATTAACAATTCCATTTTTTAGTAATTATTAATAAAAAATAGTAAAATTTTTGAATTAAAAAAAAACTTGTGATTAGTTATGACGTCATTACATCCGTTGAGGCTGTAAGCTAATCGCAATCATGCTATACTTTTGTATTTACTATATTCGCATCACCATGTGTCATAACAAAGCATTTAACCTGTATTATGTATTCACAATTTTTTAATTTTGACAACGTAAACATGAGTGTTTTATCATTTCACCATGCGGTGGCGTTACTAAAGCGAGATAATGACGTCACTGGCGTTTGAATTCACATTTTAGAAAATCCATTTTTAATTCTAAAATTACTTGAAAAATCAATTGTTAAAAATTTTATTTTAATTTTTCTTAATAGTTTTAATAATATTTAAAAAAAATTAAAAACATGCAACTTCTCTATTGCAAAAATGTTACAAAGCTACATGTCTTTTAAGCCTAGATTAAAATAAAAAACTTACCTACAACTTTTGGTAGGAATCCCTTCACACTTACAGAATAAGGATGACAAACGAGCACATGGTTCACCTGATGATAAGTAGGTGCTGTGGCCCATAGACATCTACATTTATCCTCAATTTAGAATCAAAATGCTGATGCGTTGTCACCCCTGAGGACTGAGCTGGAATGCCTCGTTTCCAGTAAAAATGGTCTCCGTTTCTCTACACTCACCATAATTAAACATAATATATAAGCATTATACGGGGAGTGCTCTGAAGAATTGTTCTAATTAATTCCAGCCGCCAAATTTCACCAACGCACATCACAACAAAACTCACGATACCCATTCACACCATCTGGATTCTTGGCGTTCGACCACTGTGCGTTTTAATACGAGTTTCCTTCCTTGTACGACCTCTTTGTGGAATCGTTTACCACCAGCGATTTTTCCGGACTGAAACGACTTAGGGACCTTCAAGAGAGCTTACTCCTTTCAAAAAGGCCGGCAACACACCTGCAATTCCCTATTCTTGCAGTTGTTTATGGGCAGCGGTAGTCACTTACCATCAGGTGAGTTGCATGCTTGTTTCCCTCCCTTCTATAAAAAAAACATAACACTAAGAGAGGTTAGAAGACTTGTACTTTTAAAATGAGGGGGGAGAAGTGGATGCATACACAACTGTATTAGTTTTTAGCAACAACCGATTCTCGCCCACGCCCGTTTTTTACCTTCAGAACCGCCTTTAATATAATATTACATTATTCAATACTCTTTGCAAGAACGTTAAGAAAACAAAAACTAAGCTACGTAACGTAACTCTCAGCCGTATCTACTTTTATATTGTTTTAAGTTTCTTATCTTTCATAACTCTGTACCTACAACGGTGCGAAGGAAAAATATTGTGAAATAATATTCTTGGAGTTTCCCCTCGGTAAATATTTTCAAGTTTCATCGCGCTTCTTTAACTTATAAATTTCTTTGGATTTAAGCAGGGGTTCGTTTGTCTGTTTTTCTTTTGTTAGGCGGCCAATTTGCCGAGTTGTTGATTTAGGCGCGGACCGTTAAATTGGCCCAGGTTTGACGACGCCCCGTCCTTAAAAACAATGTTTTTACGCAAACGCCTTATTGTTTCTTGGGAAAATTGTTTCCAAGCAATTTTTGATTTAAATATTTGCTAAGTAAAGATTTTCGACCTTCAACTATTAATTAAAGCTGGTAATATTGTAGTAGAGCGAAATGTGGTGTGGGGAATATGACGTGTTTTTACCATTTTTTTCTTAATAAAATAAGGTGGTCGATAATCTTTCGTCTAGGGCTTCTACTAAGACGAAAGTTTATCGACCGAATTGGCGATATATTGAAGATGGGCCAGATTAAGAGTATCCTTAACCGATGAGCATGTATGCGTGCATATGAATGTAAAAGAGGCGAGAGCGGTGTGTCAGGATCGTGCGAAATAGAAGTCCGTAGTCTCTGCCTACTCCTCGGGTGACAGGCGTAAGAGTTTATGATTATGATTATGAATAAGGGTGCTAAACGAACACACAGTCCAGTCCAACCGACGGTAAGTGAATACTCTTTTTTTTATAGGAACAGGGTGACAAACGAGCTCACAGTCTCCCTGATGGTAAGTGGTCCATAGACATCTCCATCTATCCTCGGTTAATAATCAAAATGTGGAAGCATTGTCACCTATAAGATGGAATGCCTAATTTCCAGTAAAAAGGGTCTCCGGTTCTCTACACTCACCATACGAAACACAGCAGCATTAAGCTGCTATTTTACACTGGTATTCTGTGATAAAGTTGTTACTTTTTAACGTAGCTACCCTGGTCGAGCCGACCCAGTCGTGCTACAACTCTAACTGCAGCATAGCTCTACCACGCAGCAAAAAAATAAATTTATATATAAGTATGTTCTATTCTATCGATATTTTTTATGATGAAACCACAGACCAACAAAAAAAGGCTGGCTGCAGCTTAATTTCCATCTTCCTGGCAATTAAAAAGAAGTTAATATAAATCTTTAACAACACTGATTTCAGCTAACGAATATCGGTTCCGTGTAACGAAAGTCAATAGGTCGAGGCCAATTTTCAGGAAACAGCATCTTATCGCTCTCCTCGTTCGAGATGAGATCGTGAATTATTGATAGTAGTGAACTCTGACGGAATAATGAGTAGTGTAAATAGCGACTAATGATGTTGAACGAAGATAGGGATGAAATAAGAAACCTTCAATTTTCATATGTAATGTGTCGGTTCGATCGGGGCAGGACTACGCTCTTACATAATACTAACGAAAAACAGCAGCTTAAAGCTGCTGTGTTTCTTATGGTGAGTGTAGACAACCGGCGACCCTTTTACTGGTAAAGAGGAATTCAACTTATTCCTTGTGACAACGATACATCTATATGTAGATGTTTATGAGCCATTTACCATTATGGACTGTGTGCTCGTTTGTAAACCTTATTTAAAAAAATCTCGCTGTTTATAAAAAAATGTTTTATTTTTTTAACCGATTTCAAAAAAAGGTATTTTTTATGTGTTATCTCAAAACGTTTTTTCTAGGTGAACTGGTTTTGATGATTCTATTTTTATTTGAAAGCTCATGTGGTCCAATATAAATTTGAATGCGTATTTAATTGACTTCGACTACGTTGATGATGTTCTCATTTTATTTATATTGAAGTCGGTTGTACAACATTTTTAATTTTACCACTTGTTGTAGGAACACGTGAAATATAATTGTTAGATTTAGTTAAGAAAGGAAATAAGTATAATATTGCTTTGGGTTCGACCCGTAAGGGTTGATGACTATAGTAATCTATACTAATATTATAAAGAGAAGAGTGCGAATTTTGTGATTTTGTGT
Source organism: Parnassius orleans (assembly GCA_029286625.1). NCBI lineage: Eukaryota > Metazoa > Arthropoda > Insecta > Lepidoptera > Papilionidae > Parnassius > Parnassius orleans. The sequence continues at coordinate 14,552,673 of JAGSMP010000007.1, forward strand.
ATATATGGAGGGTAATCCTTTATAAAAATTATTTCACCATTTGAAAGGTACTTACATTATTCTAGATGGACATAGGCTATATATTATGTATATACATATATTATGTCTAAAAGTCATGATGATAATTAACTAAATCAGAAAAAGTCGTGTCCCTTAAGAGCTTTCATAGCGTGCTAAGAGTCAATAGTGTGCCGGACGGGCGAAGCTCGGGAGTAAGTGTTATCGAAAGTACTCCGCGAGTCGCTCACGTCCTACACCTATAGGTTCCGGAGGACACTTCTACTGCCGTCTATGTGGGTGCAGCTGGGGTACTGTGGACTGAGGTTAAATCAAAATGCACGTAGAATACAAATGGCGTGCAGGCCAGCGGTTCGACTGCTCGACTTTTCGGCGGAAATCTTCTGACTATTGGTTATTGACCACGGTTGTTGAATACGGTTGGTCAACTACGGTTGTTCTATATCGGTTTTTCACTATCGGTTGGTCACTATATTTTTCAAAAGATTTCTTCAAATTATAATGGTAGTATCAAATATTTGTTTGAATTTTCATAATATTTGGGTACATTAATTCTTTAATTTTACTATAAAAAGGAAATAAGTTTAATTACGCTAAATATTCTTTTACTTCATCAGTTTATAAATTTTAATCTAATTCAATATTATATTTATAATTCTTCCAGAACATAAAAACTATTTCCATCATTTTCGGGATCAACTATTACGAAGTTAATTAAAAACTTCTAGAAAGTTCTACAATACATCGTGCTCTGATTGGTCGACTTTTCTTTGTAAATAATAAGAGATATTTTCTTAACTATTATCAAGTTCGATGTTCTATACTAACATATTAAGGTTATAAATATGTTGCAAAACTATATTAATACACTTTTCACTTAGTTTTGTCAGTAATTTCACTTTTAATATTGTCTTTAATCACTTCGTTTCTTAACACTATTTGGCCGTCGCGAACAAATAGTTAAAGTTAAACGAAAATAATGAATGGTTGAATTATTCCTCTCAAAAAGATCTTCTAAGGATAACTTACAGTAACAATATTTATCTGTGCGACGGTGGGGATATCGGCGCGGGAGAGACAAGATAGGTAATTGTTAACCGGGCAAAGCCGGGGCGGGCCGCTAGTATATTAATAAATAATTAAAGGTAAGGTATCTATCTATACCTTACCTTTAATTATTTATTACGTTTTGTACGTGGTAGAGCTATGCTGCAGCTATATTAGTAGTATAGTTGTAGCACGAATGGGTCGGCTCGACCGGGGAAGGACCACGCTCTCGCAGAATACCAGCGTAAAATAGCAGCTTAACACTGCTGTGTTTCGTATGGTGAGTGTATAGAACCGGAGACCCTTTTTACTGGAAAAGAAGCATTCCATCTTAGTCCTCACGGGTGACAACGCATCTGCATTTTATTCGTAATTAAGGATAGATTTAGATGTCTATAGGTCACAGCAACCACTTACCATCAGGTGGACTGTGTGCTCGTTTGTCACCCTATCCTATAAAAAAAATATTAACGGCCTTGACTCGGTATATGGGAAAGCCGCACAGCTCTTTTTTCGATTTTTTTTTCCGAACCAGTGGTAAATTAAACAAAAAAGTAACTGAGTGAGTATTATTTATAATCTATATTGCATTAAAAAGTTTTTGTTTCTGTTTCTGTTCCATACCGCCCCGGCTTTGCACGGTGATTTCTGTATCTCGACAACAGCGTCATCTACCAGGTCCAATTGTGATTCTAATGGCCGCCACACACTGTCAGTTCAACTGATCAGTCCAACTGATCAGTTCAAACTAGGACTGTTGATATTTTTAAAATATCGGATTTTCAATATATCGATAATTATAAATGTATCAATATCGGAGTTTTATATATCGAAAACATAGCGATATATCGAAATATCGGCTTTCTTTAAAAGAAAACAATCGTATGTCAGCTCAAAAATGATTTGCACAGCTTATAATTTAGTATATTTATTAAACATATTAAATTATAAATGTATGAAAATGTTAGGTTATAGTTCTTAGTAATTATTGTTTAATTTAAATAAGACAATTATGTGTAGCAACATTTTTAAGTAAGAGTTTTCAAAAATACTCGTTGTTTTATATGTTCAGCTATTTGAATACTACGATTATTGGGCACTAAAAGATTGATTGTAGAAGTAATTCGTTCAGATGCTACAGATGTAGCTGAAGAAATCAAATATTTAACAGCTTGTCTACCCAGCGGACAGTTGATGACGACAGTCACTCAAGTTCATAAGACGCCTAAGCGATCTAAATAACTTGAGGCTTATATCAACATCGAAGCACTTGTTTCGTCGTTTTCTCTAATAGTTCACATGCGCAGACACATAATACACAAAATCGCATCACTTTGCGTATAAAAATCCACTTCAAACGATTATTTAAACGATAAAACAGGAGCAACAATCCGTCGACGGTCAAGTTCCTGCCAAAACTCACAGTAAGTAAAGTAGTACGTTTTGTAAGTTTCATATATTAAAGTCATTTTAATACTATACAAAATTACATTTCTTTTTAAGGTAATAAGCAAATAAACTGGGGAAAAATGAAAAGCATAATATAGTGTAAATAAAGTATAGTAGATTGAGTCCATCAAGGATTAGGATTTAAGTTTACGATGGTATTGTAGATTAAATGATTTACGAGAAAAAATATCTATATTTCAATATCAAACTATATATATGTCGTCCAAAAATATTAGAAATAAATATCGATATTTCTAAATAATAATATCGATTTTTCGATATATCGACATTTTATCAACAGTCCTAGTTCAAACTGAACGGATTTCATTTCTCGATCGACGGAGCCGCAGCCGTGCGCGTTTGGTTGACGTGAATCCTATAAATTAAAAATATCGTTTCCTATATATTAACACTTCAAAAGATATTTTTATTCACGATAAGATAAGTATTAAGACAATTTTAAGAAATGGATCAGATATTATGATAATTTTATTTATTATGGTAAATTTTATTTATTTAATAAATGTGTTATTTATTTTTAACAGTTTATTTTAATGATTTAAAATTTAATTACCCATCTGTAGAGCGTGCGACACCCTAATGATACTTGCACTCCCGGATTACGCTAGCCGGTTGGTATATAACGCGAGACCTTGAACGAGTGACGGAGCCCTGCACGCTCACTCACGAACGCTCACTCACGGTCAGTTTGGTGTGACGCAAATGAACTGAAGCCAGCGGATTACGATGCGCCCAGAAAAATCCGTGGGCATGGGCACATTCTGAAGGTCATAAGATGACCAGATAATGCTTATCGGTTTTCAGTAACGGAAATAGTTAGGATGGCCTAGCTTTCTATGTTTATCTAATTAAGCACGCTACATGTTACAAAATAAAGTTGAAGCACCCAAACGTCACGAATTAAAATAAGTCATCATCATCATCATCATTACAGCCCTTCACGAGTCCACTGCTGAACATAGGTGTCGCCCAAGGAACGCCACAAACCACGGTCTCGAGCCACCTGCATCCATTGACTTCTTGCATGTCTTACCAGGTCGTCACTCCATCTAGTGGGGGGCACCCTACACTTCGCTTGCCGGTACGAGGCTGCCACTTGAGAACCTTTCTTCCCCATCGGTTGTCGGTTCTTCGAGCTATATGGCCGGCCCATTGCCACTTCAGCATACTAATTCTTTATTCTTTGGGCTATGTCGGTTACTCTGGTTCTACTGCGGATATCCTCGTTTTTAAGTCTATCACGCAGAGAAACGCCGAGCATAGCCCTCTTCATAGCTCGCTGAGCGACTTTGAGCTTCCTGATACGGCCAGCAGTGAAGGACCACCTCTCAGTTCCATAGGTCATCACTGGCAACACGCACTGGTTGTACAATTTAGTTTTGAAGTTTTGAGGTGTACCTGAAGAGAAGATGTGCCGTAATTTCCCGAACGCTGCCCAGCCGAGTTGAATCCGTCGATTGACCTCTCGGTCGAAGTTGGACTTACCTAGTCGGACTATTTGTCCTAGGTAAACATATTCGTCAACAAGAAGTTGAAGCACTAAGCTTGAAGAAGCTTAGTGCTCCCAACAACTAGCGGCATAAGTTTACACATGACTTTTGTTTTGTCCATGTTCATCTTAAGACCTATCCGTTGGGAGACACTATTTAGGTCATTGAGCATAGTGCTTAGGTCCTCCAGCGATTCTGCCATAAGGACTATATCGTCTGCAAATCGAAGGTGAGTGATATACTCGCCATTGACGGTAATACCGTATCCTTTCCAGCCCAGTAGCTTGAAAACGTCTTCCAATGCAGCTGTGAAGAGTTTCGGGGATATTACGTCACCCTGTCTTACACCTCTCTGCAGTTGGATAGGTTTCGTACTCTGGTTCTGTACTCGAATAGCCATCGTAGCCCTACTGTACAAACACTTCAGCACTTCGATATACCGACAGTACACTTGGCACCGATAGAGGGACTGCAGCACCGCCCAAATTTCGACGGAATCAAAGGCTTTCTTATAGTCCACATACGCATGACAAAGTAGCAAATTGTACTATTCGGTCTTCTGTACAATTTGCCGAAGGGTATGTGGTCCATGGTGCTAAAGCCTTTTCGGAAACCGGCTTGTTCGGGAGGCTGGAAGTCGTCGAGTCTGCGTGCGAGAAGATTCGTAATGATTCTCGAAAACAGCACGTAGACGCGGCTCAGAAGGGAAATCGGTCTGTAGTTCTTCAAGAGAGCGTTGTCGCCTTTCTTGAAGAACAAGACCACCGCACTTCTGCTCCACGCCTCCGGCGTAGGTGGCAACCATGGAGGACGGAATTAAAGAGCTTCTGAAGGACTTCAAGTACCGGTTTTCCACCCGCTTTCAGAAGCTCCGCTGTAATTTCATCCTCGCCCGGGGACTTGCCGTTTTTAAAGTGCTCGTGAGCCATTCTTATCTCGCTCAGACTGACGTCCGGGATATCATCGGAATAGTGTCGCTCCAACGATGTCGTGTACAGCTGCCCATAGAACCTCTTAATCTCACTCAAAATCTCAGGTGTCCCGAAAACGATGCTGCCACATTCGGTCTTCAGTTTTGACAGTTGGCTCTTTCTGGCAGACAGATCTCTGGCAAAGACTTTGGAGCCCTGGTTCCGCTCAATCGCTTCTTAAATACGAGCAGTATTAAAATTGCGTAAGTCCCGCCGCATGCATTTGGAGATCTGTCTGTTCAGTTGCCTGTATGCTATCAAATCTACTGAAGACTGCAGCTTCATTTCCCGTCTAACAGCCATGAGATTAAGAGTGTGGTCGGAGAGTTTTTGTGTTCTTCTGCGGCGGGTCTTGCTCCGACCGCATGGACAGTTTCCACGAGCTTGTCATTTATATCGTCCACTACATTGCAATCTTCTAGGCACTGAAAACGGTTTCGCAACTCGAGCTGAAAGGTTTCGGGACTTTGGATTAGAGCCCGAGGGGGACGGAGCGTTGACTTCATTAGACGATACCTCTCCAACTTAACGTTTAGGTTCAGTGTGCCTCTAACCATTCGGTGATCGCTACCAGTTTTCACCCTCGCGATCACTGAGACATCACTGAACTATTGCCGTTTATTCGTCATAATGAAGTCAATCTTATTTTTTCTCGAACCGTCGGGGCTCGACCAGGTCCACTTCCTGTGGGGCCGCTTCTGGAAGAATGAGTTCATCATAAAGAGTCCCATTTTCTCTATGAAGTCGGCCAGCTGCTGGCCCCTTGGATTCCGTTGCCCTAATCCGAATTTCCCTACTTTCAGCTCACCGTTCTCTCTTGTGCCTAGTTTTGCGTTGAAGTCTCCCATTAACACCGTATAGTGGGTTTTGGAGGCATGCATGGCTCTAGAGATATCCTCATACATTTCCTCCACCATCGGGATGTGCCAAGGTTGGTGCGTAAACGTATATGACCTTCAGCGAATACCGTTTGGTGATTCTGAGTATAAGGTACGCAACTCTTGTCGACACACTCCCAATCTTTACAACGTTGTTAACGAGAGACTTATGAACGATAAATCCGACACCTCCTTGGGACAGATAGTCGTCCTCCCGGTGATAAAACAAGTTGCCGGATTCGAGGATTACCGTGTCCTCCCCCTCTCTTCGGACCTCGTATAATCCTATAATATGCCAGCGCAAATTGACTATCTCTTCTTTCAGCTCCAGGATCTTCTCGTCAGTCCTCAGGGTGCGTGCGTTATAAGTTGCCACGTTGAGTCGTCGTAGGTGGCAACCGAACCTCCACCGGAGATTCTTAGGACCCCCTGCCCTGCCGTTATCATGATCGCCATCGTAGCCAGGAATAGCAGATTTTTAATTTTTTACCTACTTGGGAGTTTTGCTGGTTTTTTAATTGCCTGAAAACATAATAAAGTGAGTAATAATACTGTTTTTACTATTACACAGTCTGTTAATAAGCCACAAACCACAATGTATATTTTTAATGTATATTTATCGTATTCTTTTATATATTTATGCAGCGCAACCAGGCGAGAAAATAAATTTATACCGGTAATAACGGTTAAATATGGTATAATTAATAATAATAATTTATTTCAAGAAACTGTGCAATTAATTCAAATAATATCTTAATTTAAAATAGTCTACAATAACAGGCACCTGAACTAGGATGAACCTGTATCTCAGGTGTATGTGCTGATAGATACATTTACAAATATTTTCTGTTTCTTATATAAAATGAATAACATACTAACTAATTTGGGTTATTTCGGTAAAATATTTTATCATTAATTTACTTATGATATTAATTAACTTAAAACAATCAGCAACTTTTCCGTATCATCGTATGATAAATTTTGTAACCATGTCCGAATTACATTTTTACAATCTGCCATTTTTAATGGATACATATACAAAATTGCATTGACTTGATTATACAGAAAAGGGCCAAGGAATGTAAAAAATCTATGTATGAAAGAATGCCTTATTCTAATGTTAGTTTCAATGACTTTATCTTTGCGTCTTTTATCAGTGTCCTCTCTTCTGTAGGGCAATTTTAAGTGCTGTTTTAATAACGTACTCATAACGAATAACTGGCGCACTAAGAGGAAATTATAGGATTTATATAGGAGATGGGACGGGAATAGGATAGGGCGGAATGTTGCAACTTTTAATACAGCTCTTTGAGCGCGTTCTAGAGGTAGCAGTGTAGTTTTAGCTGCTCCTCCCCATTAGGTTATACAATAGGTGAGAATTGATTGACATAATGCGAAATATACTTGCTTTACTACCTTAATATCAGCAAAAGAACGAATCTTTTTAAAAACAAACATTAGTTTACGAACTCTATTGCAGAGGTGGTCTATGTGATTTTTAAATGTAAGAGTAGAATCTATAATTATTCCAAGATATTTAATAGTTTTTGTATTAAAAATAACTGGGCAGTTACAATTAGACTCTGCGACTGAGCAACATTTATGTGCATAAATTTCTGGAATGGTTATATGCTGTGTTGAGCTGCGCATAGAAAAATGAATATATTTGGTTTTGTCCGTATTCAGTGTTAATATGTTTTGTTGGAGCCATTTATTAACCCTGTCAAAACCTTGCTGTACACATAAATAAACCTTGTCTACTGTATTTGCTGAAAAAAAGAACACGGTATCATCTGCGTAAGATATTATTTTACCTGAGTTATGTTCAAGATTGCAAAGGCCATTTATGTATATCAAAAATAGGGTTGGCCCTAATACACTACCTTGAGGCACGCCAGAATGAGTATTTTTTTGTTCAGAGCTAAAAACCTTTTCAATTTTTATGCACTGATATCGATTTTCTAAATAGTTCGCAAAAAGTTGAAGCTGTTTACCTATACTCTCTAGCTTATTTAATAGGATGGGAATAGAAACTGTATCAAAAGCTTTTGCTAGGTCAAGGAAAATGCCAATTGATTGGTATAAAATCAATAAATCTGAAAGAGTATTTCAACTAGTTACTTCTTGTTAAAATCATGACATATTTACTCATTCATATTAGGCTACTTGAGCCTTTTAAAATGAGCCCAAACACGATGGTGTTTTGTAATGGCATAACTGAGATCTTTTACCCCACCTTCTATGTCCACCATCATGAAGGTAATATCATCACATTGACCTAGGTCTTTATGAGCCCTTTCAAATGAGTTCAAACACGATCGTTCTATCTAGTGCCGCCACTGAGATCCTATACCCACCTTCGGATTGCATCATCAGAAAGGTGAGGTCATAACAGTCACCTAGGTCTTTATGAGCCCTTTCAAATGAGTTCAAACACGATCGTTCTATCTAGTGCCGTCACTGAGATCCTATACCCACCTTCGGATTGCACCATCAAAAAGGTGAGGTCATAACAGTCATCTAGGTCTTTATGAGCACTTTCAAATGAGTTCAAGCACGATCGTTCTATCTAGTGCCGTCACTGAGATCCTATACCCACCTTCGGATTGCACCATCAAAAAGGTTAGGTCATAACAGTCACCTAGGTCTTTATGAGCACTTTCAAACGAGTTCAAACACGATCTTTCTACCTAGTGCCGTCACTGAGATCCTATACCCACCTTCGGATTGCACAATCAAAAAGGTGAGGTCATAACAGTCACCTAGGTCTTTATGAGCCCTTTCAAATGAGTTCAAACACGATCGTTCTATCTAGTGCCATAACTGAGATCCTATACCCGCCTTCGGATTGCACCATCAGAAATGTGATATCATCACAGTCATCTAGGTCTCCATTGAACTTTTTGAAAATGAGTACAAACACGATGGTTCTACGTAGTAGCGTCACGGAGATCCTTTACCCACCTTCTGAGTCCACCATAAGGAAGGTGACATCATCACAATCCCCTTGGTCTCCATCCTCCGTCAAAGAACTTCTGCCAGCGGATTACGGTGCGCCCGGAAAAATTCGTGGGTTGCCGTCAGTTAAAAGTTTCAACTTAAGATTTCACACTCACGATCAGTTTTTGGATGTACGTCAGTTAAACTGATCAGTTTAACTGACCGTGTGTGGCGACTGTAAACCTTCCAAGGACCCACTCAAACACACACAAAAAAATTCAACAAATCAGTTCAGCCGTTTATGAGGAGTTCAGTGACAAACACGTACAGAAGAATTATGACATATCAAGATTAAAGTAATTTTTAACTTTGTTAATTTTTAATTTTTTCCGGTTCCATCGTCCAAATACCAAACGTTGAATTTAGAATTTAAATTTTTGATTATCGGATTTATAGCCTAACTAAAAATTGCTGGCCCAAGGGGATCACCTTGTTGACAACCTACTTACGAGGACAGTTCATTAGAACGATATAACAATTTTGTTGGGTCAGCGTAACTGACAAAAAGATAATTGTATATTTCCGGTACATGTTGTTTTATTTCCGTAGGCAGGGTATCTCTATTTACCGAATTGAAAGCATTTTTGACATCAATTTTGAGCAACACGTCAGGATGTCCGTAAGTTAAGAAAGAGCGTAGGGCATGGACGGCTACCTCACATCCTCCTTTTACACCGAAGCCTAACTGTACGGGTTCAAATTCCGAATTTAATTTTGGTAAAATATGTCGAACAGCAATTTTGGAGGCCAGGCGTCGTAGTGTTGATCCAACAGCAATTGGTCTCACCCCTCCGTCCTTTTTGGTGAGGGCAATGAGGTTCGCGCCGAAAAGAATGGGAACAATTTCTGGATTGACATTACCGGAATACATAAAGTTGATTAATTTAGTGATCGAATTTACAAGTTGCTCACCTGCATAACCCACAGAATGCGATGTTAAGTCTTTCAAATGTTGGGGTGAGATTCCATCCAAACCTGCAGCCGAACCTGGTTTAAAAGATAAAATGGCATCCGTAACATCTTTGTTTTGAATTTGAAGGCATGCTTGTAACTTAAAAATTACACTGAAAATATAAAAAAGTCAAAGTCAAAATATGACGGTTGCTTGTTTTAGTAACAAGACGCATGCGTCGTTACGTAGGTGCGTCACAGGACGGTCCCGCAATTGGACGCTACAGTGGAAGAGATCCAGCGACGCATGTCGTCGCTAGGACAAACGATGGCGGCCTTAGCAAGCGTGTCTTGAAATTATCACACGCGGACTAGAAGTTTTCAAAGACTGAACAGGTACTGTGGTGGGATTAACAACAAAATCCCCATGCGCACATATGAAAAATATCCCGACAAACTCTTATATGCAGGTCTGAGCAGTCAGGAAATTAAAATGGCTTAAAAAGAAATATTTTAAGAGACCCGAGCCTGCTTGTCACTTTTGTTTTTATATAAACTATAGCCTTGTTTGCATAGATGGCTTTGCGATACGATCTTTTATTATTTATATGTCAATTGTCAAAGTAATATAATTTCAAACCGAGTAAATTACTAATTATGCGGCTTTTAAACAATCAAAGAAAAATATTTTATGCAAACGAAGTCGCGGGCACAGCTAGTAAAACAAATACGTATGAACAAAATACGTGAGCAAAGTTACGTCACCTACCTAACTCACGTGCTGATAACAACTGTATACAAATTAAAGCGCTTTAAACGCGATTATTTCCATCTGATCTGTCACACGTAATTTATGAAATGAACCTGAGATTATGATATTTTAGCATTTAAATAACAATAAAACATTCTTTAAAAAAAAATTAAGGTGAGTAATTAAGGTGCTACTGCAGTCTAAGGACACCTATTTTTATAGAAGAGGAGGCAAGCGAGCATACGACTCACCTGATGGTGAAGTGATCGCCGCCGTCGCCCATGAACATCTACAACACCAGAGGAATTGCCTACTGGCCTTTTAGAAAGGAGTAGGCTCTTTAATTGAAGGTCCCTAAGTCGTATCGGTCTGAACAAACCGCTGGCAACAGTAAATTCCACAGTGTGGTCGTACGAGGCAAAAATTCCGCGTATATCACAAGGTAGTGGACCGCTAACTATCGAGATGATGAGAATGGAATTTTGTGTTCTGTTGCAGTGTACGATGGTGAAATTCAGCAGCTGGAATGAATCCAAACAATTCCTCTTAGCATTCCTTTTGGTATATGCGATGGAAGATACACAGAGATGCAATGTGACTTCCCAAGGCTGTTGGATCAAGCCGATCGGAAATAACTTGATCGTCAAAGATTTGGGCCGCTCTCCGTTGAAAGCGGTTATGTTGTGTTACGAACTGATACTGATATCCGGCTCAGAGATGAGAACAGACTTTAGACAAGCTTGTACCGGCACTCGACGACGTGTTCCTGAAAAATATTAGCACGGCCAATGTATTAAATATCGCCAGTGCTTTCGCCTGAACTTGATGCAACTTTTTTGTTCAATATAGATTTTTTTTATAGGATAACGGTGACAAACGAGCACACAGTCCACCTGATGGTAAGTGGTTGCTGTGGCCCATAGACATCTACATCTATCCTCGATTACGAATCAAAATGCAGGTGCGTCGTCATCCGTGAGGACTAAGATGAAATGCCTCGTTTCCAGTTAAAAGGGTCTCCGGTTCTCTACACTCACCATACGAAACACAGTAGCGTTAAGCTGCTATTCTACACTGGTATTCTGTGAGAGCGTGGTCCTTTCACGGTCAGCCGACTCATTCGTGCTACAACTATACCAGTAATATAACTGCAGCATGGATCTACCACGTAAATATATTATAAATAGATTATAAATAACACTTATTGAAAGTCATTCTTATTTACTTATAAGTTGTTTAGTGAATAATTACAAAATATATTATACACTAAACAACTTACAACTACAGAATAAAAGAAACCTGAATCCCAAATAAAATGGAAGCAATCAATCAAAGCTGTATAAAAGGACTACACTCAGCATAATTTCGTGGTATTAGTGGTAATTCGTGGTAATAGTATTATAAGTAGACAAGAGGGTGATACCCAGACGGACTCCTCGGCGAAAAAAGAGGCGACCTAGTAAGAATATGAAAAAAAATCTAGAAAATCGAAACGTACACGCCGCGATAAAAAAAATCTCAATTTAACATGGAAAACTTTGGGTGAGATTAGGGTTACCATCCATCCGGGTTTCCCCGGATTTGTCCTAGTTTTAAGGACGTTCAGGGGCCGTCCGGTAGGAGTTCACAAAAAGTCCGGGAGACACCCGATTAATTAAATGATTAAGTCATTTTAGCTGAAATTGAATAATAATTATAATACTATAAAAAGAACTTGAACGCGTTAAAATGTAGAACTTATTTCTAATTTACAAAAAATATATATTTACTATGTTTTTTGTAATTGGGGAGAATCGAGCTAAAATCTAACGGTGTTCATCTCTTCACATTTTCGGATACTACCGCAGCCTCGAAGGTGGTAGTGAACATACAAGTTCCCTTTCGTTGAGGGAGTGGAGCAGAATTTCTCCAACTTTTCTTCATGTGGAGGCACGCGGGAACAACGTACGCGCGAACTTGAACTCTTACGTATAGGGCTCTTGCAGCGTATAGAGCACCTTCTTATATTAAAGTACAGCCCTTATATGTGTGCATTATGACCGATTTTTTTGTTTAATATTATTTTTAAACGTGGTAGAGCCACTGTAGCTATACTATGGTTGTATCATGAATGGGTCGGCTCGACCAGGATTCACTTACCATCAGGTGGACTGTGTGCTCGTTTGTCACCTTATTCTATAAAAAATCGTGATAACTTTTAGGCATAATATATATACAAAATATTCCAGATGAACATAATTTTCAAATCTTGCAAATAGTGAAAGAATTTTTCAAATAGGCACAGTGGTTCCGAATATTTGTATATATTATACAAACTCACAAAGGTCGAACTAAGTTAGAGATTTTATTATTGAAAAACTGACTACTGGTTTACGCTGCTGTTGGAATCTTCCAAAAATATGACGCTATAACATTTTTTAAGCAATAAGAGTAACTAGCGAGCACACAGTCCACTTGATGGTAAATGGATGCTGTGGCCATAGACAGAAAGATTTTTTGTAATACGCATTTACATGTCAGTGCAATGGCTAAGAGATTGGCTGCGGTTCTGCGATCCCCTTGTTCGAATCGCGCACGGAACAAATTTAATATTTGTTTGGCCTACAAATAATTGCCTGGATTGCTCACGTATTATGAATATTTACGGTGGGCGCTTTGCCTCTAAGCTACAACGGCTTTTTTTAATATAACATGTTAAATTTAAAAACGTTTCAAAGAGATCCATTCCATTCCATTACATTCCACCCTTCACAAGTCCACTGCTGAACATAGGCCTCCCCCAAAGAATGCAACAAAACAGAGTCCTGAGCCACCTGCATCCATCGACTTCCTGCATCTCTCACCAGGTCGTCACTCCATTTAGGAGTCCGCCCTTCACTACGCTTAACAGAACTAGGCTGCTAATCGAGAACCTTTCTTACACGGCGGTTGTTGGTTCATCGAGCTATATTGCCGGCCAATCGCCACTTTAGCTTACTAATCCGTTGGGCTAAGTTACCCTAAGGTACCCTGGTTCTACTGCAAAAATCTTCATTAATAATAATAATATCATATATTCGCTAAACAAGATGACAAATAGTTGTACATAGTTCACATGTTACCACATCTGGCATGCGAAAATTTATTTAACATAATATATTAAATCATTATTTTCATAAGTAAGCAAGTCCATAAATTTATGTACTTATTAAAGAATTAAATTAAATGAATTAAAATTACAATTGTCGTGTCAATCACTATTATTTTATAACTAGGCAAATCAATTAAGTATATATAGTAAAAATTAAAATATCAAAGGAGTATTTAATCTAAACAACATTAAATAAATATAAATGTTTAAAGCATGGCTATATCAAGTATAGGTTAAGACATTCTATTCATTTAAGAAGTATTTTACATCATAAATACACTTTAATAACAGCCAGCTTTTGAGTTTGTTTTTAAATTTAATAATGTCCATCTTTTCTTTAACATTTACCGGTAGTTTATTAAATATCTTTATACTCATCGCGTAACAGCCCTTTTGATAAAATGCAGTTTTCGGTATTCGGTCTAAAACTAGCCTATCTGATTTTCTAGTATTACGCAAATATACATCGGAAGCTTTCTTGTACATATGTAAATTCCTTTTTACATGAACACCTGCTTCAATTATATACATTACTGGTAAAGTTAGGATATTAAGCTCCTTAAATAAGGGCTACATGATTCATACCATTTAGCTCCAGTTAAGGCTCTTACACACTTTTTTTGAGCTAAACAAGCTCTTTTTGAATAAGAGCTATTACCCCGTATTAGTAATCCGTACCTTTAAATTGTTGCAACATACCATGATATGCAATGAGTGCGGTTTCTCGTGACGATGTTCTTCTTAACCTGTTTAGAACGTATACAAATCTATAAAATATATTACAGACTTCGTCAATATGAGCCATCCAATTACAATTACTATCAACTTTTAATCCCAGAAATTTCATCTGTTCGTTTTCTTTTAGTTTGTAATTATTATGCATTATGTCAAGATCAAGTTTGTTTCTACTATTACTATAGAATTGTACATAACAGGTTTTAGCATTATTAACCTTTAAATTATTGTCATGTAACCATGAAATAACACCATTTATTGCGCATTTTATGTCATTTCCATAATAACGTTTATTTCTATGTCTATTCTTAAAATGCATGGGAATGGAGTTGAATCCGGTAAATCGTTTATATAAATTATAAACAAAAAAGGCCCAAGAACACTTCCATGAGGAACATCAGCATTTTAGTAACTATTCGCGATCAAAATTTTGTCAAAACATTATTTTTGTTAGGGCTTACGATTTCCACACACTGCTTTCTTGATGACAAATACGATTTGATCCATTGTAATGTTAGTCCCCTTATTCCATACTTTTCCAACTTAGATAATAAGGTATCATGGTAAACAAAGTCAAATGCTTTTGACATATCAAAAAATATACTTGTTACATATACCTTATCATCTTTTGCATCTGTAATTCTTTTAAATAGATCAAAATATTGGTAAATCCAATTGTGCATGCCCTAAGCACATTAAAAAAAACGTATAACATGATTATACGGAATTTATTAAAGTAGTTTAAATATACACAAGTTTTCACCAATAACCTTACTTATACTTCCAATTTTCCAATAATTTTATGTCAAACTTCAATTTAACAAAAGTTTATAAAAACCAAAAGTGCTCGACTCATAATGCTCATATAATCATCATATCATCATTCAGGTCACTCCATAAAGTCTAAGACGTATTTAAGTATAAATATACTTGAATATATACATCCTACTTACTTTTAGTACGTAGTAATATTATTTATTCTGTGCTTTTAAAGTATTGTAATAAAAATCTGTGATTATTATAATAATCAAGTATATATCAAATTTGGTTTTTCGAATATTTTGTATTTGTACAGCGATCTTTTTGAGCCGCTGCAAACAACCGATACAGTATCCACTCACGACGGCAGCTGAGGTCGAAGTGAGTGAGTGAGGCAGTCTATTTAGTAAAATAAATTATTACAAGGCTGCTCAAAACACCGAAAATTTCGTCATTTCTACGCTGAAAAAAAAAATTATAACTAAACAAAAGAAAATTAAACTGCCATTTACATTCCATGGCTTCCCACATGATAGATGAAGAGATTAAAAAATAGATTGAGTTAAACAATTGATATTTTCAAAGTTATCGTGTTTACCACTCCATGCGGACTTGATAAATATACACCATAAACCCAATTTTTATGTAAAAATAGTAATTAATCGATTTAAAAAAATATTAATAAGTGCAACAATCATTTATCTTTCTGACAATGTGCTTATTATATCATTTATATGTTCAATATGATTGTTAGATACGATTTTATGCGACAAAACGTTTAGGCGCTAGTAGAACATACCTACGTGCTTTGCGCTTAAGGCATGCAAATGCCATCATGGTTGATTTATTTTGCTGAAATCCATATTGTTCTTTTTTTATAAAATTATTTGCATTAAAATAATGAATAAGCCTACTATGCATAGCTTTTTTAAATATTTTGGAGAAAACGGACAAAATTGTTATTGTACGGTAATTGTTCATATCTTTTTATCACTTTGCTTGAATAAGGGCTTGATCAAAGATAGTTTTAATAATTCTGGGAAAACACCTATTTCGAATGATAAATTTGTCAAGTATGTAAGTATAGGCGATATTTCATCCTTACAATATTTGATGACTTTCGTATTTATACCATCATATCCTTCACTTTTAGAATTGTTTAAGTTGCCTATTAATGTCTTTGTCTCCTCCAAAGTAATCGGATGTAAAAACATGCTTTTGCACGGGCTTATAGTGTTATAGAGGCGTGTTGTTTCCGCTTGCTTAAAATTAACTGTCTTTGTAATACTTGACTTTCATAATAGTCATAAAAGCATTAGCAATTATCTGTGGAGATCTTAGACATTCATCATTCTTATTATTTCTTCTTATTTCATACATTACGAATTCTATAACGCAAAGAAACTTAGAGCATAGCTCCATAGCGCAAACAAAAGACAAACAATTTAATTATTCCTCAAAGTAATATTTACCTAATGTTAATTGAATTTATGCGTTTAAGTCATGTTTACGCCTGCTTTCGACCCAAATCTCTTTAGAATGTTTAACGCGGGAAATTTGGGCTATATCTTGGATTGCTGCCAAGCGATCGCTTTAGTTACAGACTCTAGACAAACAGAGATATACGAGTACGAGCAAAGCAATTACCAACATGTAAACTGTGTGTGACAAATGTTATTAATATTACATCCTCCATACCTAATTTCGGTCACAGCGGCCAGTCTCTACGGAGACGGGACAGATGGCCATCTACGCAACACAGAGTTATAGTGCCCGAGTGAGTCATAGTACGATGGGATGGCAAGACGGTAATCCGATATGACTGGAGAGATAATAGGTGCAGAACCAAGGGTTTTACGTGCTTTCCGAGGCACGGGGTAAAACATCGCTGACAGGAGTCAGGAATTTACTGAGAATCCCTTAACAAAAAAGGCAATAACTGATTTTTGCCCGACCCGGGATTCGAATTATACTATCGGCAGTCGCGTTAATGATCATTAGACCAACAATGCAGTCAAAAAGCTTAATAAAAATAAGTTTTTATCAAAGCCAGAAGCTATCTCTTATCATTTATCTAATATCAATTAAAAGTCCAAAGAAACTGTATATAGTTACTGGTATGTGGTAAAAGAGCTGAAGGCATTGAAACTAGAAGGAGAAATTAATTAAAGCAAGTGCCTAACAAATGTATTCAGTTAGCCTTGAGAAATATTCCTCCATCTGAAAGTGTCTTATTCGATCAACCTAAATTAAACACCCTTATTCATAATTTTGGTGGCCCTACACTGTGCATTAAGTCACTTACTTTTAAAGAAAATAAGAATAGTTAGGATTTGGCTTTAAAGAGAAAAGGCTCCTCGTTACCAAAATTATAATTTTCATTACCAAAATGACCTTCCAGAGGCAAAGGAAAAGGCAAAGGCATGGGTCAGGGTGTCAAGGGGGCGAAAGAAAAACTCGTTGTTTCGCTCCCTTACAGAGATAAACAATGACTCGGGCGGGAATTCAGGGGTCAATTGAAGGACTTCAGGGACCAATGGGAGCAGCTCGGAGCTACTCCCTTTCTCCTAAAAGCAATATCAGGGTCTCGAATTACTTTTATTCAGAGACCTGTACTGAGGTACCCCTCACTGATTGGTCGCCGCTGCTGGAGATATAGCTATTCAGCGAGGATACCCAGCCAGCGTTCTAGGCCCTGTATTGCGGGGAGTAGGACTGTATGATAATTTTAAGTTTTTAGCTTAAGTTTTTGTTTATTATAGCAATAAATATTATATAAGCATATTTGAATAATAAATTAAAAGTTCTTGTGGTTAAAACCATACATTAGAAATGATAATACAGGATCAGCAATTCGCAGGCGGTCAAGTTCCCGTCAAAACCCTTAGAAATAGAAATAGGTTATATCACAGATAATTAAAAACCAGGTTTTATATTAAAGAATTTTTAATCAACAAATTACTTATATCAGACTGTTTTACATTTAGCACTTAGGAAAGAAGTTTTACTTGTAATTTTCTGGTGTTTTTTTTTCTTAACCGTGTGATGGCGGTGTAACAATATCCACTTCCCCATATCCGTGGTGTTACAAGAGGCGAAAGAAAGAAACCAAGGTATGGACAGCAGCACCTTCCTAATAACTAGAAAAACAATTGGTTACCAACCCGCCAGTCAAATGAGGTAACTACTGCAGTAATTATACTTGCAATTCTTGTTTGTTGAAAAAAAAATGGCAATGCTGAACAAAGATCTCCCTATAGATTGCTACTAAGAAGTATACCCTTCTTAGTAGCAATCTATAGGGAGATCTTTGTTCAGTATTGGGACTTTGATAGGCTGTTATGAATGAATGAATAAATTTTCTGATAGATATCTCTTCTTTTTTATTGGACCGTATAAGTCAACTACTGGTCATAGATCTTTCCCGTTGTAGGAAGATTTGCCCCAAAATCCCAAAAAGTATACAAAATTTGACCTCCTCTAAGTTCAAAAACTTTATTAAACGTAGTTTGTACAAAAAGTGTTATTACAATATTAAGGAGTTTATAGATGATAATAACCCCTGGGAATGAGATATTCGCTACCAAGCTATTTCTAATTTGTTTTGTGTCGTTAATTGTGTAACATATATGATTTTTGCGGTCCGAACCAGTGGTAAATAAAAAAAAAATGTGACTTTGCGGAAATCCATTATACTAAAGTTCGTAAAAATTACTTCGCTCATATCCGCTCAAAGAAATAAAACGATGTGTCCTAGTTTGAAAAGCAAACCGCTGACCGCTGGCGGTGGTTTAGCGGTCAGCCGCCGCAGAGCCTTCTTCACCTAAGGATGCCTCGTGTAGAGGCGAAACACGTGTCGTGTTATCGTCGATGGTGTGTCTTTCCTAGTGCAGTGGTGTTGGGAGTAGTGGTGCTGGGATTAGCGGTGACGGGGATAGTGCACGCAATTGAGGGAGGGCGGAAGGTGCTCTTCAAACTACGTAGGACACATTTTATTTCATTGAGCAGATGTGACCGAAGTAATTTTTAGCAACTTTAACTTTTGTTAGTTTTTTTGTGTTTGAGTGACTTTCAATAAGTATTATTTATCTTTAATGAATAAAAAACATTTGCTTCTGTTTCTATTGTCACGCTTGGCAGGGTGACTGACATTTGGAGTACTGACTGAGATGCGGGGATACAACGCTACAAACCGGGTATTGTCCCGGTATACCAATACTTCTGACAACCTTACTCACAACATACTTAATGAATATTTTGATTAAAACACTGTGGCAATTAAACTTTAAAAAATACATGATATGATTTTTACGTGGTAGAGTCACGCTGCAGCAATATTATGGTTGTAACACGAATGGGTCGGCCCGATCGGGGAAGGACCACGCTCACATAGAATACCACCGTGAAATGCAAGGAAAAATGCAGCTTCATGCTTCGTTTTTCGTATGGTACCTTTTTACTGAAAACAGGCATTCCAACTTAGTCCGCAGGGATGACAACGCTTCTGCATTTTGATTCTTAATTGAGGATAGATTTAGACGTCCTGGGCCACAGTATCCACTTACCATCAGGCGGACTGTGTGATTGTTTGTCACCCTTATTCTATATAAAAATATCTACTACTATGCCAATTTTTGCCAATGGTTTACAATCATAACACATGAAATTTTTGTTTTAATTTCTTTAGTTTTCACCAAAAAGTTTGGTTATGTAAAATTAAATTGAATTTACAGGTTATGAAAAAACTACAAATCAAAGAGGTAATGCTGTGATGGATCTAATCCAGTCCCGCACAACTGGAATTTTGCTGTAGACACCTGGCGTGTCGGGCATCGCGCAACCCACTCCAAAAGAGACCAGTCCAATAAGCTTATCATTGACCACCGCTGGACCACCAGAGTCTCCCTGAAATACATACATGATTTATAATTTCAAACACATGCCAGTGATACCAGTTTCTCGACTCCACAGTGTCAGTAATTCATTAATGGGACAATGTATACGCTATTAAAACAAAATCCGAGAAAATATACAACGTCTCTCTATTACCAAGTTTACATACATACATACATACATATAATCACGCCTCTTTCCCGTAGGGGTAGGCAGAGACCACTTCTTTCCACTTGCTACGATCCTTACATACTTGTTTCGCTTCGTCCACTTTCATTATTCCTTCATACATGCTCTTCGGTTTAGGTACTCTTGACCTGGCCTTTTTCAAGACGTCCCTGATTTGGTCGAGAAACGTCCTCCTAGGTCTACCCTTCCAACACTTTCATTCACACTCGCCTTATACACTTTTTCGTCAATCGTTCTTCATTCATTCTCTCGACATGGCCAAACCATCTCAGCATACCTTTCTCAATTTTGTCACTACATCTTCTTTCAAATCACAGCGTTTCCTTATCTCACTATTTCTTATCCTGTCACTCAATTTAACTCCTATCATACTTTTAACGCTCTCATCTCAACTGCATTTATTCTGCTTTCAAGTTTCTTCTGCCATACCCAACTTTCACTTCCGTACATGAGTGTCGGAACCAACACCCCTCATGCAGCCAAACGAGCCTTGTTAGACAACTTCCGACTGCTCATAAAAGGTGCAAAGCTCCATTCACCATGTTTCCTGCATTCACTCTTCTTTCGATATCACTCTCACACTTTCCATCTCTTGTAAACTTTGAACCCAGATACACAAACTCCTTCACCTGTTCAATTTGTTCATCTCCAATCACGATATTGCAGTCTGTCACTGCCTCATCTCTTTCAAACACCATCACTTTCGTCTTCTTTACATTCATCTTCCCTTTCTAACAAAGCTCCACTCATAGCAGTTACCATCTCCTGCAAGTCCTCGGCCGAAGACGCAAGTAGTACTGGTCATCAGCATAGAGAAAACATTTGACGAGTAACTCATTCATTCTCTCAACACTTTCATTCTCTTTTAAATCTGTCAAGCAATTGTCCATGAACAGATTAAACAGCCACGTGACGCTACACATCCCTGTCTAACACCTTTTTGATATTAAACCATTCAGTGTATGCCCCGTTTATCCTTACACAAGCACTAGAATCCCTATAAAGAGATTGCAGTGCTCGTATGAGGATACTGCTCACACGGACAGTGCTGACCACAATTCATTCCTCATTACTCTATCATAGGCCTTTTCTAGATCCACGAATGCGCAATAGACATATATATATATATATATATATATATATATATATATATATATATATATATATATATACTAGCTGTGCCCGCGATTTCATTCGCGTAGAATTAATACTTTTATTGTGACATGTGATGATGATTTATTTGTACTATGTATTGTCACGAAGACCTAGAAATACACTTATTTTGATAAAAACATTCAGAAACTTATTTGGATGAAAACAAAAAGACCAACGAACGGACCCACAAAAAAACTAAGCACCGAATTGGGCAAACTATACGCTTGTGTATTATATTGTTAATAACAAATTAATCGCAATAACGAAATCCACAATTTGATTCCGAATTTATCTAGCAAACAGTTGATTCCCACACAACAGATAAGAGGTTGCCCTAAATAAGTAAGCTCCATTATCAACTATTGGTACTACAGTATGCGGAGCCTTAGTGTCATTAATATATTTTTTTTAAAATGAAATTTACAATCTAACATAGAGCAACACGGGCCACCGCCCACTCTAATATAGAGTAGGGAACGTCGCGGCGGCGTCGAACTGTTCGCGTATTGCATTTCGTGATGACTTCGAAATTAAATGTCTGATTCGAATGAATTTAAAAGTATTTTACTGCTACATAAATACTCTTGATGATAAAATTATTTATTTGAATAAGAATTAATATTACGATACGAATGTAACAAACTTTTGTTTCTACCGGCGATCTAATTAAATTTTAGAACTAAAAAGCTACCATTGTAACTTAACTATTATAGATATATTCCCTCGCGGACTATTTTGTAGGTAATAATGAGTACTTTAATTATGTGGTACGTGTGGTGGTTGTAGCATATTTTGTCGGTAGATAATAATAACGGTTTTGACTGCTACCCTGTATTGAGTGAATAAATGGACGTTTACGGTTTCGGTTTGTTTAAATAAACCCTTCCTGTGTTCCTTGAATAGCAAGGACATTACAGTGGCGACGAGTTTATTTTGTGTGTTAATAATCAATTAACCAACAGTAGAAGTCACGCGTTAAAATGTCTATCTATGGAAAAGTGCCAGTTTTCGATTGCAAAACATATGAGTGGGTGGTACACGTAGCACAACTAAACAACTTCTTTATTGCAAATGGAATCGATGATATCACAGATGCTCAAAGAGTGAGAAGACGGGCTATTTTATTAATGGCATGTCACAAGACTCATATCGTCTTGCTCGTGATTTATTGTATCCAAATACGCCTGAATCAACCGATTACAAGGTGATTGTTGCTACGCTTGACGGCCATTTCGACCCAAAAAAGTGTATATACGCTGAAAGACAAAAGTTATATTCGGCTAAACAGGACACTCACGAGTCGATGGTGGAGTATGCTGCTCGTCTTCGTGGACTAGCATCGGCATGTTGTTTTGGTACAGCTCTAGAGATGATTTTGACGGATCGTTTTGTACTTGGTCTTGACTCTGGGTCTGCCCGAGAGAAATCATTTAGAGAAGATCCCAATCAGCTAAAACGAAATAAGGCACTTGAAGTAGCTTGTGCAGGTGAAATTGCGCAGCGTATTGTTTCCGCTGGCGATTCGGTACAGTTAACTAAGTCTGAACCTGTGCTATATACGGACTCGCTGTGAAAAGCTACTGCAAGCGGCGGTACACGAGGCGGTCGCGCCCGTGGTGGCGGCGAGGGCGGAGCCCCCAGGTGTAGTGTGTGTAGTGCGAGGTCACACGATACCCCCGTATGTGGCTATCGTCATCTGTCGTGCAATTTGTGTGGTGCATAAGGACATTTAAAAAGAATGTGTTTTAAGAGATACTATATACATAACGAGGTTACAACCAAAAAGGACAAAATTGTAAAAAAAAACAGCATAATGGTATGCAGAATAATTACATTTTGAAAAGTAGTGATAGTGACGAATGTAATGATTTTTTACCAATTAATAATTTAAGAGATATAAATAATTTATCACGAAAGAAAAACTGGCCCGGTTCCCTTGCTCGGTAGGGACTTTATGACAAAATTTAATTTCGCTTTTATCTCATTAAATTATTGTTCAGTAGATAAAGAAGAATTTATTTTATCGAAATATAAAACATTATGCCCGGTTTACATTATTCCAGTTCAGTGATCCAGTGAGAATCCAGTCCAGTGCTGGACTGGATCTGTATCGTCTACATTATTCCACTCATTTACGAGTAGAAGCCGTTGAAGTGTGAACACTACAGTGACAATGATTTCAAGAAGAGATCAGTTTCGATTCACCATTGTTAAATCCTTTCTTCTTCGCAGTCCGCAAAAACAACCAACACGTGTTTACTATTCAATTGTCGTGTCAGCACTGGAATGGCACTGGAATGGCCGTCTACATTATTCCAGTTGCACTGGATTGGTCGCACTGAATTCAAAAGTAGACCGCTAATCCAGTTACTGGACTTGAATGCTCACTGGATTCAGTGCATTCCAGTGCCGGTTTACATTTTTCCAGTAAGCAATCCAGCGCTGGATTCAATCGCTGGACTGGAATAATGTAAGGGCATTATTTTCTGGTAAGTTGGGCACGTTCAATAAGTATAAGTTAACGCTACACTTAAAAGAAGGTGTCACACCAATTTTTTTTTAAAGCTAGGCCTGTGCCTTTTTCGCTTAAAGATAAAGTAAGTGCAGAGTTGGAACGGTTAGTGGGCACTGGCATACTCAAACCGGTTTCTTATTCTAATTACGCGTCACCGATTGTTGCGGTATTTAAGAAAAATAATGACGTACGTATTTGCGGCGATTATTCTATGACGGTCAATAAGGCCTTAATAATTGACTCTTATCCATTGCCCAAAATAAGTGAGTTATGCGCATCGTTATACGATTGTCGTTAGTTTAGTAAGCTTGATTTATCAAATAGTTATAATCAGTTCCTCCTAGACGATGAGTCACAAAAATATACATGTATCAATACGCATAAAGGTCTTTTTGTTTATACGAGATTAGTGTTTGGTTTGTCAAATGCGCCAGCTTTGTTCCAGCGGGCTATGGTGCAACTGCTGCAGGGCATAGGTGGCGTGGAGTGTTTCCGCGACGACGTGTTAATCGCGGCTCCGACCGCCGAATTACATTGGGAACGTGTCGATTCGGTATTAAGTAGTCTAAGAGACGCCGGGCTAATGCTCCAGCGATCTAAATATTCCTTCTTTCAAAATAAAATAGAATATTTGGGTTTTGCTATTGATCGTTTTGGCATTCATAAAAATCCGGATAAAATAAAGGCTATTTATTACACAAGCAAATGTGCCAGGAAACGTCCGACAATTAAAATCATTTTTGGGTTTAGTTAACTTTTACCGTAATTTTATACCGCAAGTGGTATAAAACTATGGTAAAAGTACTGCGAAAAAATATGAATTGGGAATGGACGGCGGAACATCAGAAATTATTCGAGGCTATCAAAGACGAGTTATGTTCAAATCGCGTACTGGCGCACTTTGACAGCTAGTTCTGACAGTGGACGAGGCGTCCGGCGGGCTGGGCGCGGTGCTCGCCGTGCGCTACCCCGCGGGTGCCGAGCGCCCGATCAGTTACGCGTCGCGTGCTCTCACTAAAAGTGAGCTTGGCTATGGTCAAATTATGAAAGAAACGACTGCCATTATTTATGGAATCAAAAAATTCCGCCAGCAACCATTTATTTTGAGGACAGAACACAAGCCCCTCCTTTCTATTTTCTCCCCCGATAAAGGAGTTCCTCATATGTCCGAAGCGAGACTGCAATGGTATGCTTTATTTCTTGCTGCCTATAATTATAAAATTAAGTTCATTAATAGTGAATCTAATGTAGCTGATTATTTGAGTCGGTTTCCCATTGATTGTGATTCGTCGCAGGACACGGCGGACGTGGATGACGTCACCAGTTACGTTAACGCGCCAGCGGCGGCTGGCGCGCCACTGCCCGCTTCATTAGACTAGTTGCTGGCAGCCTTTCATAAAGATAAAGTTCTGTCACTTGTCATGCAATATGTGGCCAGATCGTGGCCACGGAAAGTGTCATCAGAACTTTTGCCATATAACAGGTGCCAGCATGAATTATATGTTGATAGCGGAGTTCTCATGAGAGGTCACAGAATTGTGTGCTGCGCTACAAGAACTGCATGCTGCGCATTTAGGAATAATTAAAATGAAAATGATTGCTAGAGAACGCTGTTGGTACCCGGGTATCGATAGTAAATGGATCGAATGCGAATTAATGTGAATTTTGTTTATCAAAAGAGCTTATCAATAAATTAAAAAAAATTGTTTCAAATTTTGGCATTCCCAATAAAATTGTCACAGATAATGCTAAAACCTTTGTTTCGTCAGAATTTTCTAAGTACTGTACTGTTAATGGCATAACTCACATTTTATCTCCTGCGTACTCGCCACAGAGTAATGGACTCGCAGAACGCAGTAAAAACTTGTAAGGACTGTGGTTTTAAAGATTTCGCTAACCACTTAGATAACTATTTGTTTCACTATCGGAATACACCGCATTGTACGACAGGAGTTTCACCTGCATCGCTCATGTTCTGTTCAGCGGTGTGGACCTGTGAGGACATGGACGTTGGGAGCACGGCAGATCCCAATGCCGCCTCTCATGACACACAGGCATCATTACCTCTCAATAGCTCAGGCGGTGCGCTAGCCGCACCGGGATCTCACGGCGGTAAGGCGGCACCGGTGCTGACTCACGCAGAGTCTGATATGGAAGACGTGTCATCACCGCCTCAAACTTGCACGACCATGCGCACTCGATCTGGCCGCGTTATAAAACCACCTAAACGCTTAATTTTTTTAATATTTATACTTACTAAATCTAATGTAAACATTTGTTTTGTTTATGATTATTTTTTTGTGTATTCATAATAAACGTGGAGGAGAGGTATAGGTGTTAACGTCGAGTGATTAATGTCAAATTATATATTACGCATAAAACAATGTATGTATTGTACTATAGCCGTTTTGATTTATTTTATACTAAATTGTGTAAGCGCAACATGTCCATCAATTATTATACATAATATAACATAGTTGTTTGCTCCTCAAAAAAATGTGGTAATTCTTAATCATTAATTATACTACTTAAGGATTTTTTGTAACTGTTTTTATATTGTATAATATTACGTTGTAATCTAAGTGTGGAGGGATGTAGTATATTATGTCGATAGATAATAAAAACGGTTTTGACTGCTACCCTGCATTGAGTGAATAAATGGACGTTTACGGTTTCGGTGTGTTTAAATAAACCCTTCCTGTATTCCTTGAATAGCAAGGACATTACAGTGGTCAGCGCACAATTTTGCGACTTTCGGTTACATTATTGCAATTTTCTTAAGGATCTCAAATTTTATTGAAAATAAATTATAGTCTATGTTACTTCCTGATAATTTAGCTTTGTACTGGTGAAAAAATTGTTAAAAATCGGTCCAGTAGTTTCAGAGCTTATTCGGTACAAACAAACAAACAAACAAAAAATCTTTTCTCTTTATAATATTATAAGTATGTATATACATATATGAAACATTTTTTTAATAGTCCCGCTGGGTTTCTTGCTGGGTATTCTTAGGACAGATGTTTTTGTTTGTAATCTTCTTCTATCTATACTATAATAAAACTCTAACACGACGCTTTCTGTACATTTAATATCTTTTGTAAATTTGAATTATAGGTAGGGTACACTATGTTTGTGTCTGTCTGGACACGCATCACGCAAAAAACCTGTAAACGGATTTGGATGAGTATTGTGTAGGGGTCGAAGCGTTGCGTTGGAATAAATATATATTACCACGCTATCTATTATATGAGCTGGGCAGTAGGCATAATCTTCCTTCTTGTAGCTACAAAAGTCTTAAAATTTACACTATCGTGAGATTGAAAAATTAAACTATCCGATTTTGAGTTGCTCTTATATAATTCTTACTCGTTATTTTCTAAATATCATTGTTTTTATTTTAGTGTAATAATCAACTAATTACTATACTTTCATCCTCAATTGCGCTATAAATATTTATAAAGCACGGTATGGTTTTGGTTAATAGAAGGGGAGTTGGTCGAGCAAGTAGATGAGTTTGTGTATTTGGGATGTGTATTTAGCAGGGATGGTAGATATGATAAGGATATAGAACGACGAGTGAACGCAGGAAATAGAGTGAATGAGGCTCTACACTCTATTACGGAAAGTCAGAATGTGTCCAAAAAGGCACGTATGGCAATTCACAATGCTGTGTTAGTCCCTACTTTAATGTATGGTAGTGAAAGTTGGGTGTGGCAGAAAAAGCACGAGAGTAGAATAAATGCTGTAGAAATGCGGTCATTAAGGAGTATGTTAGGGCTGAATCAGAATGACAGGGTGAGAAATTGTGTGATAAGAGAAGAGTGTGGGTTGCAAGATGATGTTGTGAACAGGATTTTTTTTACTTATTATAAGCCAGTGCTTGACCACAATCCCACCTGGTGGTAAGTGGTGATGCAGCCTTAGATGGTAAATCGCACTGTCTTAGCGTAACAAAAGCCTATTCACTCTTGCCTTGATAACTTCCAGATTGTATTCGGACGGAAAGATCTATCTTCCGTCCGAATACAATCTGAACGTTAACAGCAAAGGAGTGGAATAATTTGCGATGTCTACGTCGGCAAATTATTCCACTCCTTTGCTGTACGCATTACAAAAGACGAAGCAAACCGTTTGGTTCTAATGCGTGGAATATCGACAACAAAGGAGTGAAGACCGGCCGACCGCCTGGTGGAAAGGAGAAGGAGGAATTAAAGCGTGTAATTCCTGCGCACACTCACCGAAATGCATCCTAGAGAATACCGAGAGACTGGCTACTCTGCGCCTGTGCTCGAGGCTGACAAGATTGGTTTCAACCAAATCAAGGTTACCAATGAGCCTCTTAGCACGTCTCTCCACTGAGTCCAACGCTGCCAGATGGCATTTTGCAGCACCAGCCCATATGTGACAGCAGTACTCCATGCACGACCGGACTTGCGCTTTATATAAGGTAAGAAGCTGCCCCGGCGTGATGTGCCGCCGCACCCTTGCAAGGACACCAAGTTTCCTTGCAGCTGCTTTGGCTCTGGACTCAATGAACCGCTCATAGTTGAGATTCGGAGAAAATTTAACCCCTATAAACTGAAGGCGGCCAGTGTACTCCAAGGATACATTCCGGAAAGTAGGAGTCAGGGTAAGTGGGCTCCTTTTAAAAGTGAAAAGACACGCTTGTGTTTTGGAGGCTTTGAATCTCACAAGATTGGCATCGCCCCATTTGGAGACTGTCTGTAGTGTGAGATTCACACGCTCAACCATAGTCTCTCGTTCGGACTGTATTTGATCCCGACTGGCCCGGGCACTTGGTTGGTATCTCTCCACAACTGTGCTGTCGTCTGCATACTCATAGATACCGGGAATGAGCAGATAATTTATATGCAGCAGGAAGAGGGTTGCGGAGAGAACGGACCCGTGAGTAACTCCGGCGTTTGTTGCGATAGGACTCAGAAAGTCCTGCACCCAGTCAATCAGGCCAGGGGATAAGCCGTACGCTGAAAGCTTGCCCAATAGGCTAGCGTGCCAAACCCTGTCAAAGGCTTTCGAAACATCGAGGGAAACAGCAAGTGCTTCACTACTGTTCTCGTGGTCTTCACCCCGTATGTGAGTGGCACACGCTAGAAGGTCCCAGTTGATCGATTTCTTCGAAACCCGTACTGGCGGTCACTGAGGAGATCATTCTGCTCTAGATATGCCATGAGGTGGGCGTTAAATATACGCTCCATAATCTTGCAGAGTATGGAGGTAATTGAAATTGGCCGATAGTTGGCAGGGTCGGTGCGGCTACCTTTTTTAGGCACAGGCTGCACATTGGCCAGCTTCCAAGATTTGGGCACTATTCCAGTCCTGAATGAGAGGCGGAACAAGCGCGTCAACACAGGAGACAACTTAGGTGCACAGACCTTTAGAACTATAGCTGGTATATCATCAGGTCCACTAGCTTTGTTGACGTCTAGACTTCACAAAGTTTTAAGAACCTCCTTGTTGGTGATACGGACCTCTGACATAGAGGTACCGCAGTGAGTTAATTAAGATGGTACGCTGTTGCTACTGTCCAGTCGCGAATTGCAAGCAAAAGGAGAAGCAAATAAGTCCGCTTTCTCCTTAAGCGCATGCGCCAGTAAGCCATCTGGTTTTACCAGCGGAGGCAGTGTAGACCGACAGAAGTTTGTCTCGACCGCTTTGGCGAGAGACCAAAAACCTCTACTGCCAGATGGTTTGACAGAGAGTTTTGTACCGATGCGTTTAATGCGGTCGAAACTGGCTTGCCGTGATGCCTTTTTGCAGGACTTGGCGGCTTGGTTAAAGGCTCTCTTCTTAAGGCTAACATTCGGAGTTTTGCGGTCTCGAGCATCGACCCATGATAAGTATGCCATATGCTTGTGCTTTTCAGCACGAGCGCACTCGGCGTTGAACCATGGGCGAGCTTTACCATCAATGGGCACGTATCACATTGGTTATAGCATTCGCGCAGCTCGACGGATCTTCAGATGAGAAGCAGACCTGCCGCCAAGGATAAGATGCAAAGAAATACCGCATCTCATCCCAATATGCTAACTTGTATCGCCACACTCGCCGCATACCGTGGAAATCGTAGTTAGGTGGGAAATATAATGACACAGATTTCACCAGACAGTGGTCAGAAGTTTCCAAGGGTGAGGTAACCTGAACATCGTACCTGTATGGATCGGTCGTCAGCAGAAGGTTGAGGCAGTTAGCTGTATACCCATCCACATCAGGTATCACGCCTCTCTCCCAGCGTGGTCGGTCTTCTGGTATGGGAACAGCCAGTATTGATGACAGGCATTAAAATCCCCCAGAAAAACCAACTGTGCATTAGGGTACCGATTTAGAGCCACATCAGAGCCTTCACTGAGGTGTTCAAATAGCCAAGCTGTCTCCTGGTCACAGCTGTGCATTCGGTAGGCACAAGAATAAATAATTTTATCTATTCCTGTGTCTATAAATACCCAGATCGTGGAGAAAGTGGGGTCTTTAAGGCGACGGAGACGCTTACAACAGATGTCGTTGAGGATGTAAACACAGACTCCGGTGAGCTGATGGAAATTTTGCTCCAATGTGTACCCAGGGTAGCCAAGGTACTCCACATCTAGAGGACATCTGATCTGCGTCTCAGTCAAGAAGAGTAAGTGCGGCTTGTCAAGGTTGCAGTACAGGCCTCGGATGTTTGTGAGGTGCACTTTGATGGAGAGTGAGTGCAACCGCTGTACAAACTTTCTCTTATTTTTCCTTTTTTTCATAAATAGTGGAGTGAATAAGTTGAGAGAATTGCAGTTGGACGAGGCGTCACTCATATAACCTAGGGACGCAAACAGAGTCATAGCATCGATGGTACCTAGCATGGAGATCGCGGGGACGCTCGAACCTACCTGGAAATCGCCACCAGGCCCTCTCCTCCGGTCGCCAACCGACATGGTGGAGCCATTCCAGGATTTTTCGTAAGATGGCTGGGCAGCCTTTCAAGTGTGGCTGGCTCTTTAATTGGGCCCCCAACTATCTACGGTCGGTCAGCGGTGCAACCGTGCTTCGGATCCCACTAACCTCCATAACTAGGCACCTGACACTAAGAAACGGCCATGTCGCAACCGGTTCTTATGCGCAACGCAACTGTCCAGACCCATTCTCCCTAAGAAATGGGTTTCACCTAACATCATACCGGAACACGACTTGCATCATTTGGCGGTATGATTAAGAAAGGAATGCTTCGGTGGTTTGGTCATGTAGAAAGAATGAATGAGGAAAGAGTGACAAAGCAAATTTATGTTGCAGAGGTGAAAGGTAGAGTCGGGAAAGCACGCCCTAGGCGAAAGTTTATCGAACAAATTGGCGATATATTGAAAATGGGCCAAATCAAGAGTACCTTTAACCGACGAGCGTGTGTGCGTAGGTATATGGATGTGGAGGAAGTGAGAGGTGTGTCAGGATCGTGCCAAATGGAAGTCCATAGTCTCTGCCTACCCTTCTGGGTGACAGGCGTGAGTGTTTATGTTTATGTTTATTTTATATGGTATGGTTTTATTATACGCGAGTCATAGCTTATAGTAGATCATATAGGTTCCATTTATGTTTTTTTTAATAGAATAAGGGTGACAAACGAGCACACAGTCCAACTTTATCCTCAATTAAGAATCAAAATGCAGATGTGTTGTCACCCCTGAAGACTGAGATGGAATGCCTCAATTCCAGTAAAAAGGGTCTCCGGTTCTCTACACTCACCATACGAAACAGAGCAGCATTAAGCTGCTATTTTACGCTGGTATTCTGTGAGAGCGTGGTCCTACCCCGGTCCATTCGTGCTACAACCATAATATAGCGTGGCTCTATCACGTTGACTGTGTGGGACATGTAGGACTTGTAACAAAAAGGAATGTGCCAACTGTGTTAAAGACCTCGCACATCATAACGACAGCTGGCCAACTATCGCTTCTTTCACAATTTTCCATCTTTCCCTATATTTTTGGCTAAACATTGTCCGTGTTGGTGTGGCTTACTGTACTTCGGTCTATGCCGACTCCCTCGGGGATTACAGGCGGGACGTGTTAACGCTTCAAAACAAAGTCAATCACTATTCCCACTAAAGTTAGGTACATACACAATACCAGTACTGGAACTGAAAAATTCTTTTTTTCAGACAACCTTACCTGACAAGAGTCTTTGCTGCCAGCTCTGTATCCGGCACAAAACATTCTTGGTGTGATGTTCTTAAAATAACCGTTTGGCAATGTTCTGCACTCCTCGTCATCCATTACAGGAACGTTTACTCTTCGAACCAGGTCTTGCATTTTGCTCTTCTAAATATGAAAAGAAATAAAAAAAATTGACGAAAAATTTATGACTTTAATATGGAGTAGGACTACGTTTCTGTCCAAAAGTCCATCTATACTTATTTCTGTCAAATAGCAGTGTTTGCACTGCTGTTTTCCGGTCTGAAGGGAAAACAAAACCAGTATAATTAAAGCTTATGAGGGATTCGATCCTAGTCCTCAGAGGTGACAAAGCAGCTGGTGTTTTATAGAATAAGGTTAATAAACGAGCACACACACCTTATGGTAATTGTATGCTTTGATGTGGTCCATAAATATCTTCATCTATCGTCGATTAATCAGTCGAATCAATCGAACGAAAAAGGAACATACAATGCATGGATAGCTGTAGCTAGCTTCAAACAAAGAACACCAGTTTTATGTCGGCTCGACCGGGAAAGGACCACACTCTCACAAAATACCAGCGTAAAATAGCATCTCAATGCTGCTGTCTTTTGTGTGGTGAGCATAGAGAACCGAAGACCTTTTTTGCTGGAAACGAGGCATTTATTTGCAGTTCGTTGCAGCAGCCACTCATCATCAGGCAGGCTGTAAGTTCGTTTGTCACTTCAGTTTGATTAAAAAAGAACTAGCGGGAACTAGAAACGGGGTAAGTTTGTCGCCATTTTGAATTTTAATTATTTACAGTATATACTCGACAATAAACTTTACCTTAAACTGCAAATGACCCCAACCACTTATGGATGCCATGCTGCCTGGTTTGACGTCATCAAGACTTCCTATAGCTATGGGCCTGGAATTTGGTGTCACTGGTATTGGAGTTTCTAAAAGTACGAGTTGATAGTCGTAGTCGTTGGGGATATTATCACTCGTGTTAAACTTTGGGTGAATGAAATGTGCACAGATGTTATAACTTTTGGCTTGACTGCGTTTAGTAGACCCAGCTAGGACGAAGGTTTCCCTATCCCTGAAAGGGAAAGAAATTACATCAATCTTTTTATTTTCCAGAAGAAAGGTTACTCTCACGAACATATACATATCCGTTACCGTTCCAGACTACTAAAAGTCCACTCCTGAAGAGAACTTTTGCCATAGATGACATGCTTGGCAGGCGGGCTGACAATCACGATTTTTATAAACTTGTTATGCCCATGGCAACTTCAGTTTTTTATTATTTAGTTATTATACCACAAGGAACGAGAGTTTGTATGGCCTACGAATAATTGTTCTGGGTGTAATTGTTTGTGCAATTTATATATGTTAACTGCCTCGACGATACAGGAGAACATCCTCGTGTAAAGGTAAGGTCCTTTTTTTAAATAAATTAAAAACATGCATTAAAACTCAGATCTGGACACATTCCATGCAATAAATTTTTATGCTTGATGCGAAAAACTACCTCACGAAATTGTTCATCTTGTAATATTATCGATGATGTTTATCACATTTTGATAGAATGTGCCCAAGACTCAAGAGAAAGAGCAAATGGTAATTTACATTTGTCTTAATTGGTAGCAGTAATAGTATTTTATCGGACCTGTTATCAGATGTACCCAAAAAACTTTATTTGTTAGTGAATAAGAGATTAAGTAATTATTAAATAATTAATAAGTTTATTTATTAGTAATTATCATATTTAAGATTTTTTGTTGTAACTACCAGAGCGTCATAATCGCATCAGCGACAAAGCCCTTTTTCTATGAATAAAAAAATATTCAGGGAAGACGCTGCTGCTTATTTTCTGGTTTCTTTCCCTCTATCGCCTCTTACGACAACACCGGGACGATATGGGGTAATGGAAATTTTTACAGAATACATGTGACAAATGAGTATACAGTCCACCTGATGGTAAGTAGCTCATAGACATCTGATTCATCCTCGATTAAGAATCAAAATGAAGATGCCTTGCCACCCCTGAAAACTAAGATGGAATGCCTCGTTTTCAATTAAAAGGGTCTCAACTTCTTTACACTCACCATATGAACCAGCACCATTAAGCTGCTATTTCACGCTGTTATTCTATGAGAGAGTGGTACTTTCCCGGTCGAGAGACCCAACCTTAATATATCAGCTGTGTGGCAGTATCACGCATAAAGGCATTTTCTACTCACACTTTTTTTTACAGAATACGGGTGACAAAGCACACAGTCCACCCGATGATAAGTGGATACTGAGGCCTATAGACATCTACATCCATCCTTAATTAAGAATCAAAATGCAGATTCGTTGTCACCCCTGAGGACTAAGCTGGAATGCCTCATTTCTAGTAAAAACTCTGCACGTAACAAAATATTTTTGTGTGTACTTACTTGCAATGTGCGGCAGTTATCACCCATTGGGGTGCTATCAAGCTGCCACCGCAGTATCGCCCGTATAGTACCTGGTAAGGTACATCCTCAATGGAAACTATGTCCCCTCCAACAATTCTAAAGTTTAACTGCAAATAATCAACATAAATGTCTCGTTGTTGACTAAACTATTGCATATCATAGACAGAACTCCTTTCTGCCTAAGAAGAGGTTGCCTGGGTAGGTACCCACCCTCCTACCTGTTTTTGCCACTAGTTGGTTGCAAGTTCTCTGTTTTCTGTGATGTTAGTGCTGTTAGCCAGTTGGCAGTTATAACAATGAAAAAAAATGAAAATGTTTATTTGACAGAAAACAACTACAACTCATTGAAGTATCCGTTGGTACCCACACTAGGTAATCCTGTATCGTGGGTACCCATTTAGCATTAACAATTTATGTTTAGTTTTCGTTTGGTTTGCTTAAACACAACATTTTAATTTAAAATTTAAAAACTACTGTACAAGTGAACAAACATTAACTTATGCTAGGTGTGAGAATATATTTTCTGTTGAGTCATAATTTAAGGAAGCGAGCCAGGAAACAATTTTTGTTTTAGCTTATTTTAGAGCAATGTTTTACAGCGCAGAGGCTGACTACTTTGTTGTAAACTAGCGAGTCTATGTAGGGACTGAAACAACTTGGTTTCGGGTAAGGAGACCTTGAAAACTCTTCGTTTGAGTAAATTTCATAATCCTTGCACGTTATTACAGATTGATGGACATTGAGAGCTAATTTAAAATGTATAATTGACGCATAGTAAGGACTTTACTTTCCTTATACAGTCTATTTGTTGGATATCTAAAGGGTTTTTTAGCATTGTTTTAATAACTGAACGTTGGGCTCTTTCTAGCTGAACAGTATGTGTTTTCGCGGCACAACCCCAGGATGTTAAGCAATAAGTGATCAAGGACTGACATAGGGCAAAGTATACGGTCCAGAGGATATCTATAGATGCTGAGTGTCGGAGCAGTTTCATGATGTTTATAATTTTTCTCACCCGTTCTGAAAGATATCTTATGTGAGCTTTGAAGTTTAAATTTTGATCAATAAAGATACCTTAGTATTTTGCCTCACCAGTCATAGTCGTACGTAGCACCACACAGCTACAAGGTTTCCGGCCATGTTCACAGGTGTGCAGTTTTAATTGGAGTATTGGGCTAGGTGCAGAAATTACTGATTTGTGAAAACAAATGTAGTTACTTTTAACGAGTTCAGCGTGAGAAGATTTTTCTGCAGCCACGCAGATACATCTTTCCCGCTTCAGCTTTCCCAAAAACCTCTGGCCAGGTGGATCCTTCATAAATTAAAACTGTATCGTCTGCGTAACAAATTATTTCACATCCGACATTAGCGAATATATCGCTTATGTACATAATAAAAAGCGTAGGTCCTTTGTTTCCTGACCACTGTCGAAACCATCGACTCTACACATATTGTTTTCTATCTGTCAGGTAGCTATGAAACTATTCAAGCGCCTCTTACGCCAAATTGAGATTCCAGCTTCTTTATAGGTATTGGAATCGAGGCTGTGTCAAAAGCCTTCGACAGGTCCAAAATAGCAGCATCTTCTGTTGACTTTCGACTTCTAAAGCCAAATTGCCTTGGCGGTATTAAATTATTCGATTCAATGAATTTTGTCCGTCTTTTGTTTACCACCTGCTCAAGTAATTTGGAGAATGCTGTCAGCAAATAAATGGGACGGTAGTTTTTCGAAGTGTCTTTACGCCCATTCTTATAAATAGATTTAATATAATCTTACAATTTTCTGGAAAAATGTCAGTCAACAGACTTAGATTGAATACGGCAGTAAGAGGCGGGAAAAGAACATTACTTAGGCCATCAATACCCGGGGCTTCATCATTTTGCAGTGATAGAATAAGAGATTGTTACTCATATTCGTCTGTGGGGTGCATAAAGAGTGAGTTCGGTATAAGATGTTTTGGATTAATTTTTGTCGCCAGATTTTTCTCCTCAGTTTGTAATTCGCGTAGAATACTATTTGCTACAGTTAGTCCCAAACAAACAGCTATATCGGACTCTGGGCTCGCCATCAGAAAGGCCACGAGCTATATAAAATGATGATAATGAGAATGAGATTGTCGTTTATTTCCGAACGTTCAGTTTACGTTACGGTTTTCAACTATACGCAAATCAGATGTTTCAGTGGATACTACTAACGAAGAACACCTGCAACCAACTCCATACAAAGAAAGATACGGATGGGTCGTCACCCCTGAGGACAAAGATGGAATACCTCACAGCCTGTAATTATAATGGCTCACCATACCCTTCAGACCGGAACACAGCAGTGTCCGCAGTGCTGCTTGGTGGCAGAAATAGGCAAGAGTATAGTACCTCTTCGATGGGGTCCTAAGTCTCCCTAGGAGAGACTTAATTAAGTTAATTAAGGTAGTTCTTACTAGAAAAAATGGTATATTATTTTTATGTACTCTTTATTGTACACAATCTAAAGTATAATATGTACAACAGACGGTCTCTGAAAGTCACTGATGCTAACAACAGTTAAAATTAAGGAAGGGGGTGTACAAAAGAAATAATAAAAATAAATATAAATATACATCCAATCAAATCCAGTTTAATTTATATATAATACTAGCGATCCAACCCGGCTTCTCACGGGTGATTTCTGGATCTCGAGAACAGCACCACCTACCGGGTCTAATTGCGTATTGTTTAGATCATCCAGGGAACCACTCAAACACGCACAAATTTTTTATCAAAATCGGTCCAGCTATTTTCGAGTTTTAGCGATACTAACGGACAGCAATTGATTTATATGTAGACATGATAAAGTAATTAAATAAAAAGAGCACGAAAAGGTAAAGTAATATATCTAATAGCGTTCGAATTAATACGATTTAACAAGACTGGAAAGAATGAAGAGATGTAGCACGACGAACATAGAGGTAAAGAGGAACCCTTTACAAACGATATTTTGATCTTTACTCACATCTACCTCCGCAGTCGTTATATTTCCTTGGTTACTCTCCGGAACTATTTGATTCAAACCAATGTACTCGTGAAAATAATGGTAATTTCTTGGTGGAACTCTCCGTGTAACGAATATGCGGTAGTAAGCTCGCGTGCAGTCCGGTGTGAGTATACCTTTATAGACTGAAACTGGAAATTTCAATATTTATTTTAAACCTACTGACTTAGAAAAATACGTATTTAGAAGTAAATATTTGTCTGTAGCTTTCGCGTAATGGCGACGTAAGAAAATCCATCCATTCATTACAACCTATAAAAGTCCACTGCTGACCATAGGCCTCCCCCATAGATTGTATCATAGCGGGTATTTTGCCATAGTAGCTCTCGGCAGGCAGTTGGTAACCGCAGTTTTTAATAATTTTGAGTTTTGAGTTTGAGTTTCACCTGTTTCAGTTTCTCTCTATCTCCCCTTAGGACACCCACGGGACGATATGGGGTATTCGATAATCTAACCGATACTACACTGTTAGGAAAAGACAACACCACACACACAATATTTATTTATTAATTATTAAAGTTGTTATTATATAAAACATATTTTAATATTAAAATTATTCGAATATTATTTTGAATTTTTAATTGGAAGCATGACGATTAAATTACATTTCTATAGCATGAAATTCAAATACTTTCACGCACCACTGCAAATTTATAATTTAGACTCACTGTGATAATAAAACCATAGAATTAAATGTAATATAACATGAAGTACTGCGATAAATTACACAAAGTTAACAAAGTAATATTGCAAAGAATAAAAGTAACACTAAAATTATGCTATCAAATATAATGAATTTGGTATAAAAGAAATAATTTTTATTTAAACCCACAAATTAATACACTTGTGAGCCTTGAATAGGGTTCGGTCAGCATAAACATAAATTCTCACGGCTGTAACCCAGAGGGTTAGGCATAGACTACAAAATTCCATTTGTCACGATCCTTATTAATCCATTATTGTTTACCATGTCATTATTATCAACGCATATTTCAGATCATGATGTGTGATTGGAAGGTTTTTAAAACGAAAAACACATCATAGTAAAATTAAAGCATTATTGTTGTAAGTAAAATATAATGTTATAGCCTATATAAGTCTCACAGCCGAGCACAAGCCTCCTCTCATTTTTAAGAGGGTGGGTTGTTTTATATATCTTTAGAAAAATAAACATATGTATCTGCATTGTGGCGGCGGCAATTCATATTTTTCATATTTTCTAAGTAGCGTCTATGATATAGGACAGAAAAACTTCGTGGCCTCCGATTTGTGGCGGCATGCCATGTCGTATATGACAGATGTTAATAAGCAGACCAGGGTCGGGAAACAGAGCGAAAGATGTTAGATATCTAGTACCACAACTGCCAATCCACTTGGCAAGCATATAATGGTAGAAGTATTGATTAATTTTTATTTTATTATTTTTAGAGATTTTTGTGACTAACCCTTTTTATTGCTATGAAGTATATTTTTCATAGCGAAAATCTCGAACATTTAGCCGTTTAAACACCACAAAAAAAAATTAAGTGTAGAAAAAACTTAAAAAAAGACATCAAAATTTAATTGAAAATTAAAACAGTACAAACCATTTTGTTTACTATACACCAGCGTCACTAAACAGAAAATAATGTATAAGTGCCTACACATGGCCCGCTACTCACTAACTCCCGTACTTAATTGCGCTCCATTTAGTAAACGTACTATGTCATATACGTGAAAATTAAATAGGGTTGTCGCTAACATCATCATCATCATTACAGCCCTTCACAAGTCCACTGCTGAACATAGGCCTCCCCCAAGGAATGCCACAAAGCACGGTCCCGAGCCACCTGCACCTGCACCCATCGACCTCCTACATGTCTTACCAGGTCGTTACTCCATCTAGTGGGGGGACGCCCTAAACTTCGCCTGCCGGTACGAGGCTGCCACTCGAGAGCCTTTCTTCCCCATCGGTCGTAGGTTTTTCGAGATATATGGCCGGCCCATTGCCACTTCAGCTTACTAATTCATTGGGCTATGTCGGTTACTCTGATTCTACTACGGATATCCTCATTTCTAAGTTTATCACGAAGAGAAACACCGAGCATAGCCCTCTCCATAGCTCGCTGAGCGACCTTGAGCTTCCTCATATGGACAGCAGTGAAGGACCACCTCTCAGATCCATAGGTCATCACTCAACAACGTCGCTAACATATTTTTTATAATTGTGTTTTTAAATAATAAATAAATATTCATGTGAAAATAAAATTTTAATTTTCTACCGACTTCAAAAAGGAGGAGGTACTCAATTCAACAGTATGTTTTTTTTTATGTGTGTTACCTCATACCTTTTTCTGGACGAACCGATTTCAATGATTCTTTTTTCTATTTGAAAGCTGGTGCTTCTCATGTGGTCCCATATAAATTTGATCAAGGTCTGACCAATAGTTTTTGAGTTATACTTAATAATTTAAATTGAAGCCGGTTATACAACATTTTTTATTTTAAATTAATTACGTCGAAGACATTTCATATCATTCATTTTAAAATTGTATAGATCAATGATTTCAAACGTAATATATAAGTCAATGGTATAGATAGTATATAGAAGACTTGACTTTATATTTTTTTACCCATTCCACGTTTTTATTCGTGGTAGAGCCATGCTGCATCTATATTATTATTGTAGCAGGAATGGGTTAACTCGACTGAGGAATACTCTCACAGAATACCAGCGTAAAATAGCTACTGTGTTTTGTACTGTAAGTGTAGAGAGCCGGAGACCCGGTTTTCTGGAAACGAGGTATTCTATCTTAGTTCTCAGGGTATATTAACTGTAACCCAAAGACATCTGAATTTATCTCGAAGATAAATTAAGATGTCTTTGGGTTACAGCAACCACTTACCATACGTGAGGGCGGAAATGTTCAATTGTAATCGCTTAAGGCATCAGATACGTATGCTATGTCACTGCGTTGCACAACCCTGTACATATCTTGATATGTAAATAGCCGCAACTGATCTAAAAGTTTATGCCTTCCATCCAGTGATGATTGGAATAGCTGCAATTAATAGATGGACGTCATAATAGACTAGATGTCGTTGTTGTCACGTCAACATCGGCTCCGTAATATTATAAGTTTTAAAAATATTAAATGTAACCAATTTTTGTTATTTCTTAGATAAGTGAGTTCATAATCATGTAACAAAAGACTACAAACTTTATCCAGTTGAAGTGTTAAGTGTGAACATTGTTAATTTAAATTTTGTATAGAACTAACGTTGAAGTGTTTAATAACAAAAGAAATATCAAAATGTGATAAAGTGAACGAAAACTGTTTTTATCAAAAACTAAGTGGATAATATAAAATTGCAGGAAAGTAACCATTAATTGAGCTTATAATTTCAAAAATATAAAAGACCGTTACATAGTTCATTCAAAAAATATTTAGTTATTATTTCTTTAGTGGACAAAACAAACAATCACTGTAACTAAAGAACGATTATTCTTTTATACTAACTCAAATTTCGAGATACTTGGGTGACTATTTTAGTATTATGATAATTATTGAAAATAAATAAAAAATTAAAAAATAGTTCCATCTTATGGCAAATGTTAAAACTACGCTTATGTTTATTCGATTACCACAAACGTTATCAGCCGTTTGGCCAACAGAGGACGCTTATTTATAGAGTGGCATTAAAGTAATATGTACAAATTATATTAATCTTGAAAGATAAAACCAGAAATACGCAAAATGAATGTATGTTTTAAATGTAAAATTGTTATATCAGACAAACAATACTTAACTTGTTCTAGCTGTAAGGAGCATTTCCATTTGGATTGTACAAATGTTTCAAATAAAAGATTTTATTTAATGACGATTGATACTAAAAATAAGTGGAAATGTAAAGAATGTTATGAAGAAAGTACAACACGCACCATCAAATAACATAACAATCAGAAATAAATATCGAATTAATATACCTGTGAAGAATTCTTTCGACTCTCTGTCATCGGACGAGCAAGAGCGAGTATTCGTCACTTCTAGAAACGTGTGAATTAAATAGAAGTTGCCCAGAAATAGGTTCTGTTTACCCGGAAAAGATAGAAGAATTAGAGAAGAAAATAGGTTATCTTACAGAGAAATTAGAAATAGCAGATAATGAAATTGAGAATATTTTATCAGAAAATTTTGCCCTAAAAAATAAAATTTCGGAATATGAATTAAAAATTAATAAACTAAACCAATTATGCAAGCCCACTCCTCACCTAAAAAAAATAATTCCAAAGAGCTCCACATGTAAAAAAAAGAAGAATATAAATAAAAGTAAATTGGATTTCTCTTTAATTGAAACGAAAAGCCCTACTAAACAACAAGAACAATGTAAATATCAAACAACGCCATCTAGTAAAGAGAATAGCAATCTTTATAGAGACAATTCACTACCAAGATTTAATGAATTAGTAATGTGTAATAATTCTCGTAGCGATACGTCAGATACAAACAAAAAGAAGGTACTAAAATTTGCAGAGTCAATCTATACACATAATAGGTGATGAGCAATTGCTGGAGCTATCAGCATTAATTAAAACAAGACTTGGAAAATGGAATGATAAATACAATCCTCGGCATATATAATGAGCAATGCAACTAGTAGTGAAATTCTGCACTATTGTACTAATATGGTTAATAATTTATCCGATAATGATATTGTTGTATTAGGTGTAGGGGTAATGATAAAATCCTGAATTATTACATTTTAATTTTTGTTCCATTCTCAACATTTTGAAGAAGTCACTGTTTATATTATGCCCGTTAATTATAATCCATATCTTAATGTATATAAATTAAATAATAAATTTTATTTATGGTCTAAATATTTAAAAAACTGTACTTTTATATATATGAAATATCGTAATGTAAATATGAAATTCTATTTAAATTATATTTGCAAAAAAATCAACTTTAATATAGATGTAAATGAATATAATCTACAGTTTCTTACATTTAAAAATACAATGCGACACATAAAACTATTACAAAAAAACGCTAATGATGCACAGAAAATATCACAACGTGAATTGCCTAAGAAAAAAGGCACTATCCTTATTATTTCAAGGCAGCAAACGTAACAAATATTGACAAGACAACACATACATTGCAATCGAGCTTAATATGTTCTAATAATATGAAGGCCGCTAAAAAAGGAACTATACCCTATTATTTTCCCAATAAGAATAAAATGTTACAAACTACATCGACGCCCACGCTAAATAATGCAACTTTTTTTCGTTCCTAAGTCTGCCAACGGCTTTAATATATTGCATCAAAATATTCAAGGTCTGTTGTCTAAAAATAATCAAATTACACTTTCAGAGCTTAAGGATCAAATTAATCCAGATGTCCTTTGTTTTACGGAAACTTTTGTAAAATCTGGAGAAGAAAAGAATATGATAATTAAAACTATGAAATAGCGTCGTATTATTCACGGAACAAAAAACGAGGTGGATCTTGTATTATGGTTAAAAGAGGAATGCCTTTTAAAAAGATAACTTGTTTTGATGACTTGGCTGTCTCGTTCCATTTTGAATGTTGTTCTGTGTTAATCCCCCATAGCAATATATTAATTATATGTTTATATCGAACACCGACTAAAATAAAACGGCATTGTGATTATTTTTTTCAAAAACTTGAATTGTTGTTGTATAAATGTAATTATAAATATTCAAAAAAAAAGATTGTAATAGCCGGCGATCTAAACATTAATACGCTAGTAAATGATAATGTAACGACTACATTTACAGATATTATTAAA
Organism: Parnassius orleans; assembly: GCA_029286625.1. Classification (NCBI taxonomy): domain Eukaryota; kingdom Metazoa; phylum Arthropoda; class Insecta; order Lepidoptera; family Papilionidae; genus Parnassius; species Parnassius orleans. The sequence continues at coordinate 14,595,998 of JAGSMP010000007.1, forward strand.
ACATTTAATTTTCATCTGCATATTACAAGACCTACTAGAGGACAGTCCTGTATTGATCACGTTATTAGTAACATACCAAATGCCACTGCGAAAATTCTTCCGCTTTCGTTATCGGATCATGAAACTGCTCAAATGTTAAGTTTACCGTAAGCAAAAGAAGGTCCTACAAAATTGTTTTCTCTTTCAAAGAAGTTATTCTCAAGAAAACATTAATAAGTTTCAGTCTTATTTAGAAAGTTTATCGTTTTCTGAAGTGTTTTGGAAACTGACCTAGATCTAGCTTTTAATAAATTTTATGAACTGTTTCAACTGTTTTATAAACTTTGCTTTCCGGTAATAAAATTAAATCTAACATTAGACCACATATAAAATGGATATCAAAAGGTATTAAAAAGTTGTTCTACGAAAAATATTACGTTACAAATATTACATTAATAAAACAAATCATAATAAAGTTGCATATAACAATTACACAAGGCTTCTAAGAAGATGCATCAATTACGCAAAAAAACATAGTAATAATAAGTTTATACTCAATAGTAAAAATATTGTAAAATCAACTTGGAAAATTATTAAGAATGAACTAGGGCATATAGCAGCAGATAAACACATTGACTTAATTAAACACAATAACTCTATAATAACTAAACCTATGAAAATAGCTGAAGCCTTTAATAATTACTATATTAATTTGACAAATAAAATAAATAATAAAATTATATACAGTAATAAAAAAAATAGACTTCAAATTCAATTTATTTAACACCGGTCGATGAATATGATATAAGTAAAATTATAATGACATTAAATAATACAAATTCAGAAGGTTATGATGGCATATGTACAAATGTTATCAAAGCGTGCAAAAATCAAATTAGTAAGGTATTAGCCTATTTAGTTAATTTATCAATGGAATCTGGCACCTTTCCAGAAAAATTAAAAACGTCTATTGTAAAACCAGTCCAGTGACATTGGTACCTATATTATCAAAATTTTTTGAAAAAGTCATGCACAAAAAGGTCATGACTTTCCTAAATAAGTTTAATAGAATAAATCCAAATCAGTATGGTTTCAAAAATCAAAATCCACGACACTGGCCGCTTTTAATTTAATAAAAAATATTTTACAAAATACTAATGACGGACTATTTACTACGGCTATCTTCTTTGACATGTCAAAAGCTTTTGACTTCGTATCACACGATCAGCTTTTGTTCAAATTAGATCAAAACGGAATTAGAGGCCTAGCATATCACTGGATTAAGTCATTCATACAAAACAGGCATCAATGTGTTGAGGTGCTAAAACTTGACAATAGAGATGTAAGTCAAAGTTATAGATCCAAATTTAGAAATGGGGTACCTCAGGGTAGTGTACTAGGTCCACTTTTATTTTTGATATATTTAAACGACTTACCTGAAATTACTAAATATAGAAGTATTTTATTCGCAGATGACGTCGCAGTAATAGTCACAACAAATAATATGTCACTAACAAAACATATTTTGACATTAATCAAACAATATTTGAGGTAACTAAATGGCTAACTAATAATAATTTAACAATAAACTTAAGTAAAACTCAATATATAAATTTCAATAATATAAATAATAATTTAATAAATATTAATTATAATGGACAAACTCTTTGTAGTGCAACTAATGTGACATTCCTAGGTATAATTATTGACAAAGAATTAAAGTGGAAGGAACAAGTTTGTAAAATATGTAATAAAATAAACAGGTTCACATATGCGCTTTATAGACTAACAAAGTGGCAACAAAACAAACTGCAATTATGACTTATTTTGCATATATTGAGTCGATTATCCGCTACGGGATTATAATTTGGGGCAACAGTGCAGAGATTAATAAAGTTTTTATTGCACAAAAAAATGTGTTCGTGCCATTCATGGTGTTGGCCCATGTCTCATGTCGACCTCTATTTAAGACACTGGGAATCTTACCCGTGCCTTGTTTGTATATATTAGAAGTTGCTAAGTTTGTAAAACAACACGGGAAAAGTTTTTATAAACTTAACAAAGAAGTGGTATCCATGAACACGAGATACCCAGATCGGATAGTAATTAGCGAAATACCGAAAAGTAAACGCTTTAGCAAAAACTGTTACTGGATGGGTAAAACAATATATAATAAAATACCAAACATAATCAAAGATCTTCCTATAAAACATTTCAAAAAATTATACCAGTGGCTTCTTCAAAAAACATTTTACTCCGTAAATGAGCTTTTAAATTACTGATGACAACTTTTATAGGACTATAGCTCATAATTGACATTTTTTGTTATTAACTGACATGGTATATAATATTGTTTAATTTAATTTACTTTATTTGTTAATTATAAATTTTTTTTTTTTAGTTGTAATTTTGATATCTTTAGAATATAATTGGATGGATTGTTTGTTGTTGCTAATTTAATGATTTAATAATGATTGATTCTGATGTGTTAATTTTATATAAATATAATTTCTAAGAATAAATAAATTTGCATGTCTCCATTAGAGACTTAGTGTGTATGCATAATATTTAACAGTATATCATGTAACATACATACTAAGAAGCAAATAAATAAATAAATAAATAAATAAATAAATAAATCAACACATTTAATTATACTTGGTAGAGCCATGATGCAGCTACAACCATTGTGCGACGAAAGGGTCGGCTTGACCGGGGGAGGACTACGCTCTGATAGAATACCGGCGTAAAATTGCAGCTGTGTTTCGTATGGTAGTGTACAGAACCGGATGCTCTTTTTACTGCAAACGAGGCATCGTATGCGCATTTTGTAATCCTTAATCGAGGATGGATGTAGATATCTATATGTACAGCATCCACTTACCATCAGGTGTAATGTGTGCTCGTTTGTTTACTTTATTCTTTACAAAAAACAAATGAAAAACCTCAAGTTGGCAAATATAAATCAAACCGAAGTGACAGCAATTATTTTTCGTAACATGAAATTACATTCCCGCGCAAATCCCCTCTGTTAGGAATTCAATGTTCTCTATGTTCGTTACATTTTGTTATATTGTCATTTGTTGTGAACATGTGTCACCCGCCCGCTGTTTGCGAATCCTCGTCGAGATTTACTGAAGGAAACGTTGCTATATATTCTGGATGTCTGCCAACAAAGCGCTTAATCAACGGACGCTGTTGGTAACATAAGATCTACGAGCAAACTAGTTAGGAAACTGGAAATAAAAGCAAAGCGGATTATGATAAACACAATACAGAATAAGACAGTCCTCGGAAATTGGGAACTGACACTGCTATTAATAAATAATGTAAGGTTCTTAGACGCGTGGTGATTTATACAAAAATAGCAACTATCGACCTTCCCCACTATCGTCTAATATTGTTTTCAAAATTATTAATTATCCCCGTCTCTTTCGTTTGTCGTTTAGTGAAGAGAGCGAGGGAGAGTTACTTCAACCATTTTTATGTTGACATTGATTTTATGCTAATTAATGATATAATATGATATGATAATGATTTGAAAGAAATAAAAGAAAGAACATACTTAACAACTGTATAATATATGTGACGTTCTTACGGTTAGGCCACTATATAATATCTTACAGACAATTTTAAAAACACCATCTATACGGAGAAATCATGACATCAATAAACACATTTATGTAAAATCTCAATTTGCTGAGAGACAGTACAGTGTCCAATCAAGATCCGGAGACCTATTTAACTGGAAACGAGGCATTCCATCTTAGTCCTCAGGGGTTACAAAGCATCTGCATTTTGATTCTTAATCGAGGATAAATATTATAGATGTCTATGGATCACAGCATCCACTTACCATCAGGTGGACTGTGTGCTCGTCTGTCGCCCTTATTCTATAAAAAAATCTTATTCAACATTTGAATTTACTAAGTATATAGTTGACGATTAAATCTACATTGTGTAAAATTGCACTTAATAACATACTGAACGTTACAGTTTTGTTTCTTGTTATATCAGACGTATAAAATCAATGACTATTATGTGATCGGCCGTGGACGGAACGAACCGGGCTTATGTCGTATTAATATACTCTGTACCCGCGTTTGATTACAGATTACGAGTAAATGACTCGTGTAACTATTAAAGGAGAATATTCGACAGATTAATTCATAAGAATTGCGTATTTATTGGAAGGTTTCATGATATGAGCATCAAATACCTCATCATGTCTGTATTTTATGTGTAAGTATATGTGTAGGTATACTACCGATTCGCCTCGGCATCGCACGGTTGATTTCTGAGTCTCGACAACAGCACCACCTTCCAATTGTGAATTTAATCTATTCAGGGATCTACTTTAATCTTTAGAGACTTTAACATCAATCTCCTTGAAATTTCTTCCATTAGTATTAAGTTTAGCTCATTATTTAAATCGTTTATTCTTGTTAATCTATTCTTAGAACTGACACGTATTGCTGGGCCTAGTGCGACCTGTATAGATAACATTTTTACAGATGTTAAGCCCTTGCATAAATCAATCATTCAAAATTTAAGTTCAGATCACTGTGGACAGTTGGTCTCATTGTCTTACATACACAAAAAACAGAAAAATTAGAAAATTGTGTTTGTTCCAATAAATAAACAGTTTAGAAGTAACATAGTAAAAGGAGTTGCATCACTTTCATTTTAAAATAGTGCCGATTATTGGTATGGTGCATTATTTAAAATTATAACCTGTAAATTTAATAGAATATTTACTTCTTAAACTTTCTCTATAAACAGTCGCAAATCATGTAATGAATGGGCAACAGTAGGAATTTATAAATGTAGGCGAAAGTTACACGAGCTTTATAATGAAAGATCATATTGAGAGATAATTTTTTTTATCTATAATATAATTAATTTTGTTGCTTAAATATAATTTAATTACATTTAAGCAACAAAATTAAAACTGCATCCGATAAAATTAAAATGACGTGGAGTATAATTAATAAACCACGCAACTCGGATTTTCAATTGAATATTAACAATAATTTAACTCAATCTGATCAAGAAATTGCTATGGCTTTTGAGAAACATTTTACTGATGTTCCTTTTTTGACAAAAAAATCATTAAATTCTTCTCCTACAGAATGCCGAAACATTACTTAAACAAAATGTAAAGCCTTGTTCAAATACTTTTAAATTCCATAGAGTATTTCCAAAAGATTTCATTAAATATTTTAAAACTACTGATGTTAAGAAAACAGCAGACTTATGAGGGATTTCCGTTAAAGTTATTGCATCTATAATAGATATAATAGCACCTTGTCTAGCTACTATTTCTAATAAAAGCATCGAATCTGGTGTGTTTCCTGACCTAATGAAACATATTAAAATCATATCTTTATTTAAATCTGGTAGTACATTAGACCCCGCCAATTTTAGACCAAATTTAAGTAAAATTTTTGAAAAAAATATTTTAGATCAGATGTTAAGTTTTTTTTAATATAAATAAATTGCTTCATAAAAATCAATTTGGTTTTACAAGGGTCGCTCGACTACCTACGCCGGAGTTGAGCTTATAAAACATATTTTTTGTGCATGGGAGAATGCAGAGGATACTTTGGGTGTATTTTGTGACCTTTCCAAGGCCTTCAACTGTGTTCTCCATGAGACATTAATCAGAAAGCTACAGTACTATGGTGTCAAAAACACAGTGCTTAAACTTATTATTTCATATTTAAGTAATAGAATGCAGAAAGTTATTATCAATGGTAAAAGTTCTTCTGGGTCGTCCGTAAAAATAGGTGTAATAAAATTCTTGGCCCATTCTTATTTTTAGTGTATATTAATGACTTACCTTCCCTTGTAGGGGATAATCATGATATAGTATTATTTGCTGATGATACTTCCTTGATTTTTAAAGTTAAACGTCAATCATTTAAATGTGACGAAGTGAATAATGCTATATCAAAATTAGTGCATTGGTTTAACATTAATAATCTACATTTCAACGGCAATAAAACTAAATGTATTAAATTTACAACAAAAAGTGTTAAAAATCTGAATACCAATGTGATTTTAAATGGGGAAGAACTGAGCCCTGTTGAATCCTCTGTTTTTCTTGGCATCACTCTCGACGCAAAGCTTCAGTGGAGCCCCCATATATCCAAACTAGCAAGCAGACTAAGCTCTGCAGCTTATGTTGTAAAAACGATTAGAGATCTCACTATTGTCGAGACAGCTAGATTTGCTTATTTCAGTTATTTCCATAGCTTAATGTCTTATGGGATTTTGCTGTGGGGATAGTGCGGCTGATTTAGAAACTATTTTTGTTTTACAGACGGGGGCCATAAGAGCTATTTACAACCTTAAACCGAGAGAGTTTCTTAGATATAAATTTAAAGAAATAAATATATTAACTTTGGCCTCTCAGTATATTTACGAAAATTTAATGTATGTTCCCAAAAACAAAGATAGTTTTAGTAAAAAAAAAACATACTGTAAACACTAGGAACAAACGCAAGCTAGTGATGCCAGTCTCTTGACTCCACAGAGTCAGTAATTCATTCTTGGGGCAATGTATACGCTATTACAACAAGGTCCCGGAAAGTGTACAGGCTCTCTCTATTACCAAGTTTAAATGTTTTGTTAAGCTGAAACTGTATAAAAAGTGTTATTATAGTATAAATGAATACATGGTTGATAACAACCCCTGGGAATGAGGTGGTCGCTTCCAAGCAGTTTCTAAAATAAATTTTGTACTTAAATAGTTTGTACAACCATAAATGTAAAATTTACTTTAAGAAAAAGTCCCGCTGGGTTTCTTGCTGGTTCTTCCCAGCAGGGCTAGCATGGGCAGGAGACAATTTTATCCCCGGGGAAAGGAGAAAATGTTTATCCCCTCGCTTATTTTATCCACCCTTAGAGCATGGGCACTCCGGTGGATATAATATCCACAGTAGATAAAATGTGAGATAGACTTAGACTTAGATAGATTTTTTTGTATGAATATAAACTTCAACCCACGTCCAATGAACTAGGATAAAATTGTCCCTTTCAAATGTCAAAAAAGCATAATTTTTTATCTTTCATTTGGCTCCATGCTACGGACGGGGGATATACTCGTATGTCTACTCGTTATGTCAAACGTGGATATACTTCTCCCCGTTTGACATAACAAGATAATTTTATCTCTTGTCAGTGGATATAAACGGGGGATAAAATTTTTGTCCCCCGTCCATGCTAGCCTTGCAGGACAGAGTTTTTTTTCGAACCAGTGGTAAAGAAAGAAAATGACTTTCAATAAGAATTACTTGTAATCAATATTGAATAAAAATTATTCTATTCTATTCTAAAATCAAATCATTTTCTTAAACGGCTGGACCGATTTTCACACACAAAAATTTCATGAAAACCGGTGTAACGGTTTAGGACGAGTTTAGTGATAAACACATGTTCAGGTGAATTACATAATATATAAAGATAACATTTATACATCTGCTAGCTACGTTAGTCTTAGTGTATAGTCTGTCAGTTTAGACACGTGCTGCATTTTGTCAAAGGCACCGCCACGATCTCAAGGGTAGCCGCGTGCGGCGTACACCCGAAGGAGAATTTGACATTTTAAAACGAAGCGCCGATATGAAAGGTTCTTTGCTGCCTAGCTTGTTTTTATTATTTATATTCATTTTTAGTACAATAACCATAAGAATAAAATAGAAAACATTTATTTAACAAAAACAGTAAAAATAAATAAAATAAAACAAAATAATAAGTGCGCCTCCGGGTATACTGACACTATCTTAGCGAACAGACTATATATGTGTATTATGTATCTATGTATGTTAGCATAACTCATAATTGAAGGATCAGACACCGACTTGTCAATGAATTCACAAGGCTTCAACTGAATACCAGCACTGCTTTTGCAGCATTATGCTGAGTTGGTGACCTATGTTGCATTTTAATTATAATTTTCAATTAATTATGCTTGTACGAGTATGTACTCCTTTTCTTTAGTGCACAAGCAGTCTAAGACTGACGCGTGCATATTTTTAACCCTTACGCTTGTATATTTTTTGGTTTTAAATGATTAAATTATCAAATAAATGCCGTGTAATGACGGTGTATGAATATCCACTACCCCATATCGTCCCGTGGGTGTCGTAAAAAGCGCAGAGGGAAACTAAAACAGGAAATGAGCAGCAGCATCTTCCGGATAACAACTCAAAATAAAAATAAAAACTGCGGTTGGCAACCTGCCCGCTAAACGTGGTAACTATGGTAAAATCCTCCCTATAAGGCGATCTATGGGAGAGGCCTACGTTCAGCAGTGGACTTTTATAGACTGTAATAGATAGATAGATCAAATAGATAAATATTTCTTTCTTTCTTCTTTAAAAGACGGAGTGATAGTAATTTAATAAGTATTTGTTAAGAAAAAGTATAATATAATAGCCTGGCATAAACATAACTATCTCGTTTATGCCAGGCGTAAAATACCCGGCGATGGGAAGGAAGAAGAAGATAGGAAACTAGCCATATGTGCAGGACAGGAGCTTAGTGCACGATACATAGTGCACTCTCATAGTTCGGTGGGACGGTAATCCGACACGACGGAAGAGAGATCAGCCGCAGGAATAACGGCTTTACGTACTTTCTAAGGCACGTGGGTGAAAAACCACTTACGTCTGGACTCCGAGCAGCTAATAAGAATTTCTTGACAGAAAAACCAAATAAATGATTTATGCTCGACTTAATTTTTATCCATTTTCTATCGACTTCAAAAAGGAGACGGTATTAAATTCGACTGTATGTTTTTTTTAATGTATGCTACCTCATAACTTTTTACTGGGTAAACCGATTTCGATGATTCTTCTTTTATTTGAAAGTTGGTGCTTCTTATGTGGTCTCATATAAATTTGATCAAGGTTTGAGCAATAGTTTTTGAGTTATTCTTAATAATTTATATCAAAGTTGGTTTTACAAATTTTTTAATTTTAAATTATTTATTTTCTTTTTGTGTCCCACTGAGATGTTGTATGACCTGCCAATCCGAAGACGTTCATACGTGTATCTCAGTTGTAGCATGCAGGATGAAAAATAAAATAAAATGTCAATTAACTTTTTGGAGACCCTTTTTACTTTAAACGAGGTATTCCATCTTAGTCCTCAGGGTTGACAACCTATCCGTATTTTGATTCTCAATCGAAGATAGATTTAGATGTCTATGGGTCACAGCATCCTTTTACTATCAGGTGGACTGTGTGCTCGTTTGTATATTCTTTCAGTTAATATTTATCCTTACTGGCCGGTAATCTTTACCGGATTTAGTGCGGTAGTAGTTCGTACGTAGTAGGTAGTATTCGCGACGTCAGAAAATCTTTTCAAGTTTACTCTAAAATCGATTATTTTTATGTCTCAATGAACAATCACAATATTCGTAAACTTTATACTAAAGCGCCGCATTGTCTTTTGAGATTGAAATTCACCGTTTATGTACATATATCATGCCCGACCGGAGTTCCTGTTATCTCCACGTAATATAACTAGAACCCTCCCACTTTATGACATCGTGGATTTTCTTTCTAGTTTCCCAAAACCTTCGACATTTCCGATACGTTCAAGTTTTAACACTCGTAATGTATATTTTAATATACATTATGAGTGTAAAAGTAAATATGTAAGAGTGTATAAGTGTAAAAGTATTTCGGCTTCACAGCCTACCGTAGAAATTCATAACTCTATTAGTAATTCCTCTAATAACACAAATTTTGCCCTTTTTTCGGAGCAAATTGACAATTATCATCGTAATGTACCAGTGGTTAAAAGAGTTCCTAGAGAGCTTGCTAAAGCATTGTCATGCACTATTCAAAATTGTTTCAATAATAGTGAAAAGAGTTGGCAAAAATTATTTACTTTCGCGTATTCCCATTTTCATTTTGACAAAACAATAAATAAATCAATAGCGTCTCAACTAAAATAGACATCTTTTCAAAATTTAAATTACCCAATTAATACTCATTTATCTCGACCACGTCCTAAATTTGATTTAAAAAAAAGTTGTTGAGTCGAAAGTAATGGATGGCGACTTAAAAAATGCATCCCGTATTTTATTCTCAGACGACATCCTGGCTCCTCGTAATGTCGAAACTCTTGAAGGCCTTCGTCAGAATCATCCTTCGGTAAATCCTTCTCAAAGTTTACCGCTGCCTCCCAAGACTTCTATGCAACTTTTACAAATTTCTGAAAAAGACACTTTAGAAGCAATTATGTCATTTTCGAATGGCTCTGCTGGCGGCATTGATGGAATTACGCCTCATCTTAAAGATCTTGTAAGCGCTTCTGCCGGTGACACCGGCGGAGTACTTCTTAATGACATTACAAAATTATGTAACTTTATGCTTTCTGGTAATGTTAATTCAAATTTCATTCCATTCTTATAAAATGTGCAAAAAAAGGATAACGGTATCCGTCGTATTGCCGTTGGTTCCACATTTCGACGCTTAACTTCAAAATTAGCTAGCAGGCACTCTCTAACCTTAAGACAAAATTTCAGCCTACTCAACTAGGCTTTGGCACTAGAGGTGGATGTGAGGCGGCGGTACATTCAGTGCGTACATTTTAACAAACTCTGATGCAGATGTTCTTGTGAAGGTTGACCTAAGGAATGCTTTTAACTCTATCGATAGGGTAACCCTGCTAAAAGAAGTGGCTAACAATACCCCCGAAATTTATCATTACGTTTGGCAATGTTACAGTCAAAATACTAACTTGTTTTACGGAAACCATATTATCGATTCTGCTGTCGGTGTTCAGCAGGGTGACCCACTAGGTCCAGCACTTTTCAGTTTGGGAATTCAACCCATTATTTCAAATTTGAAATCTAAGCTGAATGTCTGGTACCTGGACGAAGGTACACTGGGAGGTAGAGCAGATGACGTCTTCAGTGATCTTACTCATATTTTTCGAAATTTAAAAAATATTGGTTTTGAACCAAATAGCAATAAATGTGAAATATTATTTGGCAATCATTTATATAGTTCTACCAGAGACACTTTACTTCAAAATTTCAATCATATTTCTCCAGGAATAAAAACTGTCAGTACGGAATCGTTATACCTGCTAGGTGCCCCATTGTTTTTCGATAGTATTAAACCTGTTTTAAAACAAAATTTGATCAGTTTTTTAACCACATTGATAAATTGTATAAATTAAGCCCCCACATTGCTCTTACCATTTTGAAATATTGTCTACTTGTAACTAGATTTACATACTTACTCCGCTCGAGTCCAGTCTGGAAATGTTCGGATATTTTAAAAGATATTGATAATAATCTTAAAATAGCTATAGAAAAAATTCTAAATTTAACTTTAAATACTAAAAATTCTAACCAATCCAGTAATACCCATAAAACACCATAAAATAGAGTGAAGCGGTGTAGGAACGTTAAATATTGAAAGCGTCCGAGCGGATCAACGGCACCGCCAGTACATCTGCATCTGTGACGGCCGAGCCTTTGCAAGTGGATGATCTTATTGCTTCTATATCGACGCCGGACTATATAGACATCGATTGTGTGCGATTGCCGATTTTGAAGTCACATTGGGCAGCAGCTAGTGCACGTTTTACTACTACTTTTGTGAACAATCCATTCGGACATATAAGTGTGATGTGTGTGACCGTCTATGGTTTCTGCACTCATTGAAGCCACCAAAGAAAACACACTTACCGCTGCTTAGTAATACCTTCCCAGAAGAGACAATGGCTGACTTCAAACTGTGCGGTACGTGCAAGAAATCACCGGACTCTGACAAATTCCCCACGTTGTACCTTTAAACGAATTTGTGTATCCACCTAAGCAACATGGGTTGCCTGCATTTTATCCAATCAGTGCACGTCTAGTATCACTGCATCTACTATTCATGCACATACGTTGGTTGTGTTACGGCGGCAGCTACGCTATCATCGGACAAGTTATTAATGTATCCGACGAGGTGGACACAATGGTCCAAGTTTTGTGCATAAATGCCATTTATGCATAAAGCTTGGTTGCGCACTCAAAAGACATCTCTACCGATTCCATCAACAACAGATTTGATTACTTGGCAATTAACGAGACGTGGATGGAAGATTTCAAGCCGGTGCTGGCATTGATCTGAGATCATGTAACACCGCTAAGCGCAGACAAATTGCAACTACATCATCTGCGGCGGTATCATCATCATCAAAATTACACGTTACATATACGTATTCACATAAACAAATCGGGGTGACGCTGTGTCGTGAACATGGCCGTGTTTTTTATTTTCGTTTGCAGTCTTCAAAGTCTAGATCATTATGAAAGTCAAAGTCAAAATATTTTTCTTCAAAATTAGCTTTTACAAAGCACGTTTTGATAGTCCAAACTACGCCAACGCTTCAACAATTCTCTACTGCGAGAAAACCTTGGGAGAAAGAAGGCAAAATAGAAAGAAACTTTACTTGTTGCACACATAAACAAAAAATTAATAAAAGAAATAAGCAACACATCATATGAAGTAATATTTACATTTTGAATGCTTCGAGCACCTCGACATACAATAAATTTTAACTTTAGTTAAAATTGAAACTTTTTATTAAACCTTTATTTGTAGACATAACATTTTGTTCATAGACATTTGATCCTTTAAGCATATAAAATTACCTAAAGTTCGTTTATTCCCTCGTAAAATATGAGGGAAAACGTTTCCTCTTGTATAAGCAGATAAGAGAAACCTCTCATAAACTTTGAATAAGAATTTACTTCAGTAAAGCTGAAAATATTTAGTGCGGTATAAAATTTAAATATCTTGTTCTTTGTGTATATTAAAATTTGTTAGGTACTGGGCTTTACCTTTTAAATTTCTTAAAGATTCATTCATTCTTTACAACTTATCAAAAGTCCACTGCTGAATATAGGCCTCCTAATTACCGTGTAGTGGTGGTGTTAAAATATCCACCATCCTACCTATATAATTTATTTACTAATTTAATACTTTATTGCATTCCTTAAAACAAAAGAATGCAAAGGTCGAACTTAATGCCTTGAGGTCTATGTCCAGCTGTTTAATTTTACGGGTTGATGAAAAAGGAGACCGTCACCTTGTAGTGACGGTGTAAGAATATCCACCTAATGACTAAAAATAAAAAAATAAACTGCGGTTGTCAAGCGTGGCCACTAGGGCAAATATCCCCTATGAGCTATGGATCGACCGATTTTGATGAATTTTTTTGTGTGTGTTTAAGTGAGTCCTTGGATGGTTTAGATTTGCAATTGGACCTGGTAGATGGCGCTGTTGTCAAGATACAGAAATCACCCGTGCGAAGTCGAGACGGATCGCAAGTAATTCATATAAATAATCGGTATTTTTTTATAAAATCACCATATTATGTCTAAAAGAATAATCCGGCTGAATTTCTTGCTGGTTCTTCCCAGGACATAGGTCTTTTCCGAACTAGAGGTAAATAAAAAAAAACTTTCAATAAGTTTTATGTAACAATCTGTATAAAAATTATTCTATTCTCCTTTATTCTAGTCTATTCCACTATATTCTACTCTATTCTGTTGTGTTCTGTTGTACTCTATTTTATTCCATTACGTTATATTCTATTATATTTTGTTCCATTTGTCGCAATGCAACACGAATCGTACTGTTAACACCGATCTGCTTGCCTGTGTGGTGATTGTCGCAAATCTTCTATAGTTTTTTTATAGAATAAGGGTGACAAACGAGCTCACAGTCCGTGCCGTCCGATGCTGTTGCCCATAGACATCTATATTTTTCATCGATTAAGAATCAAAATGCAGTTGCGTTGTCACCCCTGAAGGCTAAGATGGAATGGCTATGAAATAAATGGCAGTATCCTTTTTAGTAGCTATCTATAGGGAGATCTTTGTTCAGCATTGGACTTTGTTAGGCTGTTATGAATGAATGAATACATTTTCTGGTAGATATTTCTTCTTTTTTATTGGACCGTATAAGTCAACTACTGGTCATGGACCTTCCCTTGTAAGGCAGATTTGCTACAAAATCCCAAAAAATATACAAAATTTGCTCTCCTCTAAGTTAAGTTTAAGTTTTACAAAAAGTGTTATTACAATATTAAGGAATTTATAGATGATAATAACCCCTGGGAATGAGGTAATCGCTACCAAACTATTTTTAAATTGTTTTGTGTTGTTAATTATGTAACATATATATTTATAAGCAGCTTTTTTATCAAAAAAAAAGTCCTGCTGGGTTTCTTGTTTGCTCTTCCCAGAGGTTCCTTAACAGAGGTTTTTTTCCAAACCAGTGATAAATCAAACAAAATAGTGACTTTTAATATGTATTATTTATAATCTTAATTGAATAAAAATGTTTCTCTTTCTGTTTCTATTATCACTACTGGGATGCGGGGACACAACACTTTAAACCAGGTCTTGTCCCGGTGTACCAATACTTATGACAGTACTTTTGATTAAAACACTGTGGCAGTTAAACTAAAAAATACAAGATATCATTTTTACGTGTAAGTGTAATATTGCGGTTGTAGCACGAATGGGTCGGCCCGATGTGGGAAGGACCACATTCCCAAAGAATACCCGCGTGGAATAACAGCTTAATGCCGCTGTGTTTCGTATGGTGAGTATACAGAAGCGAAGAACCTTTTTACTGGAAACGAAACATTCCGTCTTAGTCCTCAGGGGTGACAACGCTTAACAATTTTGATTCTTAATCGAGGATAGATGTAGATGTCTTGGACGACAGTATTCTCGTACCATCTGGTGGACTGTGTGCTCGTTTGTCACCCTTATTCTATAAAAAAAAATCTACGCGGCGGAAGGCCTAACTGTCAGTGTAAGCCAACATGTACTATGCCAAGTTTTTCCAATGGTTTACAATCATAGCACACATGAAATTTTGGTTTTAATTTACTTAGTTTTTAACAAAAATGTTGTTATGTAAAATAAACTAAATTGTATTTACAAGTTATGAAAAAACTACAAATCAAAGAGGTAATGCTGTGATGGCTCTAATCCAGTCCCGCACAACTGGAATTTTGCTGTAGACACCTGGCGTGTCGGGCATCGCGCAACCCACTCCAAAAGAGACCAGCCCAACAAGCTTGCCATTGATCACCGCTGGACCACCAGAGTCTCCCTGAAATACATACATAATTTATAATTTCAAACAAAAGCTAGTGATACTATAGTCTTTGCGTTATATCATGGTGCGGGTGACAGCTTACAGTTTAGCGTATCTAGAGTTGGAACAATGTTAAATCGATTTAAAAAAGGCGATTGACGATACACAAACAAAGAAAAAATTATCTATCGATAAAACAATTGAAACCGGAACATATATTTCTTTAATAAATAAATTACAATGCATGTTAATTTTAGTAACAGTTTTATACAAATTATGACGTTATAGTTACATATTATACAATGTATTAATTTGAAAATCCAAATTTTCTTCTATTTTATGTAAATTGCAACATTTATCTTGACATTAAAAAAATAAAATGACTGCCAGCAGCTGTGATATTTAGTTTGGCGTTGACTACACCTGCAGCTTTTCAAGGTACGAGTGCTGGTGCATTAGTGTTGCCAGGTACAGTAGTTCAAATATCGGGACGGAAGGTAAAAATAATCGAGAATTTGGTTTAAAAATCAAATAAAATAAAATAAAACAGGTTTTTTTGTAGCCATTTAGGCCGCCATGAGTTTTACTAAAGTCTTTTTGACACAATGCGCAATTATTTTTTATTAATATAATCAAATTATAACCTCAAACGCCCAGATAAAATCTTTGCATCACAAGCGTAATATCACTTTATTTATTGAAAACAAAAGTACCTACAACCGCTTTAAGAAATTGACTAGTGGAAGAACTAACCCACAAGACTTGCATTTTACAAAATGTACTTTTCTAAACTTATGTATAAGCGTGTAGTAAGCATGTACGTTAGGTACTGTACTAATTATAATTAAAAGAATTAAATAATAAATAATGGAACATTGACCTCTATATATACAAGTACGCGGACGAATTGACGACATAGAAGTGTCATAGAGTATAATGTAATATAGAATTTAAAATATATATTATACCCTATGTCACTTCCACAACTAAGGGCCGGTTTTTAATTGTCAGTATTTTTTAAAAAGGGTGACAAACGAACACACAGTCCATCTGATGGTAAGTGGTTGCTGTGACCCATAGACATCTACATCTATCCTCAATAAAGAATCAAAATGCGATGACACCCGGGAGGACTAAGATGGAATACCTCTTTTTCAGTAAAAAGGGTCTCCGGTTCTCTACACTCACCATACGAAACATAGCAGTGTTAAGCTGCTATTTTACGCTAGTATTCTATGAGAGCGTGGTCCTTCCCCGGTTGAGCCGACCGATTCGTGCCACAAATATACTACTAATATAGCTGCAGCATGGCTCTACCACGTATAAAAAAAGTAAAGTTTAGGTAAAAGTTATCCATTAAATAAATTATAAATTTACTGAATATAAAAGTGAAACAATTGAACTATTTTATTCGCACAACTATAGTTTTTAATTTTTTTATAATAAATATAAGTATTTATTCTTATGAATAAATTTTAACTGAGAATTGAAAAGTCGACCCTAAGACGAATTTCATGACACGTCATATGTTAAAATTCATCAAGTCGTTTAGGGTATAGAGCGTGCCAAATAAATAGACATATACATACATACACACGCAAAACCCGTTTACCATTATCCTCCATCAGTCAGTCGGATTTAAAAGAATGTGCCAACCGTATTACTTTGAATGTCATAGCAGGCGACCAATATTTTGGCTTTTGGTTGTGTAGGTTATGAGCAGGATAAGTATAATTTCTTTCATAACTTTTAAAATACAACTTTATTGATTGTATTATCGACGGTGGTGTGTCTTTCCTAGTGTAGTGGCGTTTGTGGTAGTGGTGATACGCAATTGAGGAAAGGCGGGAGGTGCTCTCCATGCTGGGTAATTTTCTTTTGTAACGCGGATCTTGGCTAATTAATTTTGGACATCTTAAATAATATAATGGATTTCCGTAAATTTACGCCCAAGTCTATTAATTATATACCGATATTTTAGATTAAACATGGTCCGTGTGGCTTACTGTACTTCGCTCTCTGCTGAATCCCTCGGGGATTACAGGCGAGACGTGTTAACACTTCAAAACAAAGCCAACCACTATTCCCATCAAAGTTACATACGCAATAGCAATCCTGGAAGAGATAATTCTTGTTTTCACACAACCTTACCTGACAAGAATCTTTGCTGCCAGCTCTGTATCCGGCACAAAACATTCTTGGTGTGATGTTCTTAAAATAACCGTTTGGCAATGTTCTACACTCTTCGTCATCCATTACAGGAACGTTTACTCTTCGAACCAGGTCTTGCATTTTGCTCTTCTAAATTTGAAAAGAAATTAAAAAAAAATACGGAAGATTAATAACTTTACTAGGTGGTAGGACTACTTTTCTGTCCAGAAGTTCGTCTGGATGTACCACCATCTTACTTATTTCTGTCAAATAGCAGTGCTTGCACTGTTGTTTTCGGGTCTGAAGTGAATACAAAACCAGTATAATTAAAGCTTATGAGGCATTCCATCTTAATCCTTAGAGGTGACAAAACATCTGTAGCCTTCTTTGTTTGCGGTTCGTTGCAGATGTCCATGGGCTGCAGCAGCCATCCACCATCAGGTAGGCTGTAAGTTCGTTTGTCACTTCAATTTGATAAAAAAAACTAGCGGGAACGAGAAACGGGGTAAAATATAGTCGACAATATACTTTACCTTAAACTGCAAATGACCCCAACCACTTATAGATGCCATCTTGCCTGGTTTGACGTCATCAAGACTGCCTATAGCTATGGGCCTGGAATTTGGTGTCACTGGTATTGGGGTTTCTAAAAGTACGAGTTGATAGTCGTAGTCGTGGGAGTGAGTATCACTCGTGTTCCACTTTGGGTGAATGAAATGTGCACAGATGTTGTAACTTTTGGCTTGACTGCGTTGAGTAGATCCAGCTAGGACGAACGTTTCCTTATCCCTGAAAGGGAAAGAAATTATTTCAATCTTTTTATTCTCTAGAAGAAAGGCTACCCTCATGAACATACATATCCGTTACAGCTCCAGACTGTCAAAAGGTCACTGCTGAACATAGGCCTCTCCCATAGGCGCCTCTAAGAGGGAATTTTTACCATAGATGACAAGCTTGGCAGGCGGTCAGGCAATCAAAATTTTTTTTCAACTTCTTATACCCACGCTTGGCAGGCGGTTTGGCAACTGCAGTTTTTAATTCTTTAGTTATTATACCGCACGATACGGAAGTTTGTATGGTCTAGGAATAATTGTGCAATTTATGTATGTAAACTCACAGAATACCGGCGTGAAGTGGAAGCTCTGCTTCTGCGTTTCGTCTGGTGAGTGCAGGTGACCGGAGGACCAATGCCCCCCCCCCCATCAACATGGTAGCGGAATTAAATCAAAGACTACCCCAGGAGGGTACCAGCACTCCTGGAGAATCCCTCGCTGAGCATCCACGACCATGCTACTCCACTCCTGAGCGTGGGTGCTCAGGCTGCCCCGCGTATTCTGGGGCAAAATTCCGCTCAAAACAATAACTGCTTGAGGCAAACTGAGTAACAAGACCAAGGCGACCCCTGCCACGCTATCCGTCAAGAGGGTGCAACATCAGGGGACTTCACTCGAACATAAACGCCGTCCACTACCATCTCGAGACGACGAAGCCGGCCTTGCTCTTTCTGACTGAGACGCTGGTGTCCTCTCCGGCTGATACTTCGTATCTCTCCTACCCGGGGAAAAACACAAACTTTACCTACTTTGTTGTTTGCACAATGTTGTTACCAAAACAACGACTTTACCTGCTTTCAGAGTCATGGGGTGGAACACCGCCAACTTGATGACTCCGTGCAGCTACTGAGAATTTTTTGATAGAAAAACCCAATAAATTTTGGATAACTGATCTTTTCCCAGTACCAAGCGCAAGCCCCTTTGATGCTACTCCCCGATGCGAATTGGTTTTACCACTATCTATCAGAAGCTATAAGATTTTTCTAGCATTTCCCATAGTTATCTCTTACGAAACCCACAGGACCACGCAACCACACGACTTTCATATTTTTTTACTAGGATGACAAACGAGCACACGGTCCACTCGATGTTGTGGATGCTGTGGCCCATAGACATCTACATCTATCTTCGATTAGGAATTTAAATGCAGATGCGTTGACAACCTTGAGGACTAAGATGGAATGCCTAGTTTCCATTAAAAAGGGTCTCCGGTTCTCTACACTCACTATACGAAACAGAGAAGCATTACGCGGCTATTTGACGCTGGTATTCTCTGAGAGGGTGGTTTGACCCATTCGTGCTACAACCGTAATAGAGCTGCAGCGTGGATCTACCACGTATAGATACTTATTTTTTGTCATTGTCACCAGGTGTGGAAGAGCCGGTAGCTTGGCGGCGACGCCGGGTGAGAAACTACTGGAATTACTGCGACCGACTGTGGGCACTCCTCGGAGGCACTCCACGGCCGCCTGTGCATCTGCACAGCAACAGAGGCCCAATCAAAATACAGATTCGTTGTCACCCCTGACGACTAAGATAGAATGCCTCGTTTCTAGTAAAAAAACCTGCACGTAACAAAATATTTTTGTGTGTACTTACTTGCAATGTGCGGCAGTTATCACCCATTGGGGTGCTATCAGGCTGCCACCGCAGTATCGCCCGTATAGTACCTGGTAAGGCACATCCTCAATGGAAACTATGTTCCCTCCAACAATTCTAAAGTTTAACTGCAAATAATCAACAGCTGCAAATGTCTTGTTGTTGACTAAACTATTACATATTATAGGCAGACCTCCTTTCTGCCTAAGAGGTTGCCTGGGTAGGCAACCTCTTAGGCAGAAAGGAGGTCTGCCCTCCTACCTATTTTTACCACTTACTAACTTGCAACCAAATTCATGTTAGTGCTGTTAGCCAGTTGGCTATAACAGCCACGAGCTATATGAAATGGGGGACTGATGATGATGATAATAATGATGATGATGATAATGATGATGATGATGGTGATGAGAATGAGATTGCCAATTATGTCCGCACGTTAATTTTACGTTACGGTGTTCACCTATACGCAAGTCAGTTTACAAATGAGTAATATTTTGTCGTTCGATGTTCTGAGTGATTAAAACTGCCAGGCGTTCTTGAATAACATTAGCCATTGGTTGCAGATGTTCCATGGGTTGCAGTAGTAGCAGTGAACCAAGGACACCTGTAACCAACTCTACACAAGGAAGGATACAGATGCGTCGTCACTCCTGAGGACAAAGATGGAAGGCCTCACAGCCGTAATTATAATGGCTCTCTTTACTCTTCAGACCGGAACACAGCAGTGCACGCATCGCTGCTGGACGTCAGGCGGTCTCTGTAAATGACTGATGCAAACAATAGTTAAAATAGAGGGGTTGTGCAAAAAAAATGATGAAAATAAATGAAATAGTTTGGAAAATCCAAAAGTGTACGCCTCATGAGCCTTTCATTTAATTTTGATGATTAAAATAAATTGTATTCCTGACTTTTAAAATATATTATTTATGTGTTTTAAATTTAGCGCTCTATTATTATAACAGGTAGTGTCACCTACAGGAAAAAAAAAAAATGTTTACCAAAATAAATCGATTACACAAAGTATAAAATCGATATAGGCTGTATGGTACATTTGTCCTTTGTCTATCAAGGGCTAAAAGATATGAAATTTTAATAGCTGTAAAAGTTATAAAAGTTGAAATTTATTTTATTAACAAACTACGCGTACTAGGCTATTGATATGAAATAGGGAACCAGTTGATGTAATACTGAAGCTAATAAAAAAAACCCGGTCTCGGTACGTCAATTTTTTGGTTATCGGGAGTTATCGTGACCACATACAACATCAACATCCGGACTTCCATGTAATTTTTTTTTCAAACCGTTTTTTAATAGCAGCATAAAATGATTTTTAGAAAATATAAGATGGAATGATTAGAGTGTTTGCTTGATATACGACTACTCATATTATCGTATCAATTGCTTGACTTTGACGTGTCGGGAGTAAAGAACTACCCAATTATGCTTCGCGTTATGAGGCGTGCAATATAGATCTAATCAAATCCAGTCCAATTTATACATAATACTAGCGATCCGCCCCGGCATCGCACGGGTGATTTCTGGATCTCGACAACAGCGCCGCCTACCTGGTCCAATTGTGAATCGTTTAGATCATCTAATCTTCAAAATCGGTCCAGCTATTTTCGAGTTTTAGCGATACTAACGGACAGCAATTGATTTATATGTAAAGATGATAAAGTAATTAAATAAAAAGAGCACGAAAAAGGTAAAGTAATATATCTAATAGCGTTCGAATTAATACGATTTAACAAGACTGGAAAGAATCAAGAGATTTAGCATGACGAATATAGAGGTAAAGAGAACCCTTTACAAACGATATTTTGATCTTTACTCACATCTACCTCCTCAGTCGCTATGTTTCCTTGGTTACTCTCCGGAACTATTTGATGCAAATCAATGTACTCGTGAAAATAATGGTAATTTCGTGGTGGAACTCTCCGTGTGACGAATATGCGGTAGTAAGCTCGCGTGCAGTCCGGTGTGAGAATACCTTTATAGACTGAAACTGGAAATTTTGAATATTTATTTTAAACCTACTGACTTAGAAAAATACGTATTTAGAAGTAAATATATGTCTGTAGCTTTCGCGTAATGGCGACGTAAGAAAATCCATCCATTCATTACAACCTATAAAAGTTCAATGCTGAACATAGGCCTCCCCCATAGATAGCGGTTATTTTGCCATAGTAGCTCTCGGCAGGCAGTTGGTAACCGCAGTTTTTAATAATTTTGAGCTGTTATCCAGAAAATGCTGCTGCCCATCACCTGTTTCAGTTTCTCTCTATCTCCTCTTACGACACCCACGAGATGATAGGGTATTCGATATTCTAACCGCCACTACACTGTTAGGAAAAGACAACACCATACACACAATATTTATTTATTAATTATGAAAGTTTTCATTATATAAAACATCTTTTAATATTAAAATTATTCGAATATTATTTTGAATTTTTAATTGGAAGCATGTCGATTAAATTACATTTCTATAGCATGAAACTCATATACGTTCACGCACCACTGCAAATTTTTAATTTAGACTCTCTGTGATAATAAAACCATAGAAAATTAAATGTAATGTAACATGAAGTACTGCGATACATTACACAAAGTTAACAATGTTATATTGCAAAGAATAAAAGTAACACTAATATTATGCACTATAATGAATTTGGTATAACGAAATAATTTTTATTTAAACCCATATAAATTAATACACTTGTGAGCCATGAAAAGGGGTCGGTCAACATAAACATAAACTCTCACGGCTGTAACCCAGAGGGGTAGGCAGAGACTACAAATTTCCATTTGTCACGATCCTTATAAATCCATTATTGTATACCATATCATTAATATCAACGCGTACTTCAGATCATGATGTGTGATTGGAAGTTTTTGAGACAGGAAACACATTGTTCCCGTAAAATTAAAGCATTTTTGTTGTAAGTAAAACATAATGTTATAGCCTATATACGTCCCACAGCCGTGCACAGGCCTCCCATTTCTAAGAGGGTGGGTTATATATCTTTAGAAATTTAAACATATCTGCATTGTGGCGGCGGCAATTCATCATCTTTTTAAAGACATAAAGACATTTATTCCAACACTTACATCTACACACATGACAAATTACAATTAAATATAAAACAAGTGACTTATTAAGAAACAAACAAAAAAAAACGAAATTAGTATAAAGAAAAGAAATGCGTCCATTATATATGTATGCAAACACATATTAAAAAAAATAACATGCGTGAGTGTCGTGAAACACTCGGTTGGAACGAAGTTCCTTTTGTAGTATATTATTATTGATAAACGTATTATATTAGTGATCAACAAATACAAATAAATTACTAGCGTCTATTAAAATGAAGAGTCACTTAAAATAAAATAATATTTCTTTCATGGCAAGATAAGAAAAAGTGCGAGGGAGATGAATATTATTCCATCTTGCTTCCTTATAGCCGCCAAGGCCGTCTGCACTACGTCAGGAGGGGTCGTGACGCCAAATCCTTACTGTCCGATAAAGAACTTCGTTCCAAAAATCGTGCTATGATGAAGTGGTGGAAGGAACCGTCTCAGCATAAGCCGCGAGCTTGCAGCGCTGATTTTCAGCCGGACCGAACAAGTTCGGAAGGTCAACTTTATGCGAGCGAGTATTTTTTTAAAATCTGTATTCTATACCTCATGGGAGATGCGCCGTAGTGTACATAAAAAAATATATATATATACATATACATACATAAACACTCACGCCTGTCACCCAGAGGGGTAGGCAGAGACTATAGACTTCCATTTGGCACGATCCTGACACACCTCTCTCGCCTCCTCCACATCCATATACCTACGCATACACGCTCGTCGGTTAAGGGTACTCTTAATTTGGCCCATTTTCAATATATGGCCAATTTGGTCGATAAATTTTCGCCTGGGGCGTCCCTTCCCGACTCTGCCGTTTACCTCTGCCACATAAATTTGCTTTGTCACTCTTTCCTCATTCATTCTTTCTACATGACCAAACCACCGAAGCATTCCTTTCTTAATCCTGGTCACAACATCATCTTGCAAACCACACTCTTCTCTTATCACACAATTTCTCACTCTGTCATTCAGATTCAGCCCTAACATACTCCTTAATGACCGCATTTCTACAGTATTTATTCTACGCTCATGCTTCTTCTGCCACACCCAACTTTCACTACCATACATTAAAGTAGGGACTAACACAGCATTGTGAATTGCCATACATGCCTTTTTGGACACATTCTGACTTTCCTGAACAGAGTGTAGAGCCCCATTTACTTTAATTCCTGCGTTCACTCGTCCTTCTATATCCCCCTTCTATTCTTATTTCACATATCGTTTTACTTTCTTCTCTTTCAAAAACCATAACTTTCGTCTTACTTGCGTTCACTTTCATTCCCCTTTCTTTCTTTTAATGAACTGTTCATTAATGTAACCATCATTTGCAACTCGGCCGCCGACGACGCGAGTATGACTTGATCATCGGCGTACAAAAGACATTTGACGGTTAACTCACCCATACTTAACCCGCATTCTTCAACTTTCAAATTTTACAAACAATTGTCCATAAATAGGTTGAACAGCCACGGGGAGAACCCCCACAGCCCTGTCTGACCCCTTTATGGATGCCAAACCAGTCCGAGTAGGCCCCGTTGATCCTGACACAAGCACTGGAGTCCCTATACAGAGACTTCAATGCCTGTATCAACCCAGCGCTCAACCCAAATGAGTTCAGTGTTTGCCATAACACATCCCTGTCCACTCTGTCATAAGACTTTTCCAAGTCCACGAACGCACAAAAAACCTTTTGGTTTTTGGCCAAAAAGTTCTCCGCGATCATGCGCATGGAAAAGACCTGATCCGTACATCCCATTCCCTTTCTAAAGCCCGCTTGCACATCCCAAATTTTTCCATCAGTATCTTTCAAAACTTTTTCAATTAATACCTTAGCATACAGTTTTCCCACAATGCTAAGAAGACTGGATACCACGGTAGTTTTTACAGTCATGCTGCGATCCTTTTCCTTTATATAGTGGGACTATCACGGCTTTGCACCAGTCTCCCGGTACCCGCTTAAGTTCCCAACACAAATTAAACAAGGTGTACAGCAGGTCTGCCACCACTCCCTTTTCCCCACGCATTTCGAGTGATAATCTATCATATCCGGCTGCCTTACCTGCTTTCATACTTTTCATTGCTTTCATTATTTCATCTATACTTATCTCTCTATCTCTTTCCCCCTCTTTCGGAATTTCTATTTCATTTAATTCAAACGTCTTATCACTCATAAACACGCTTTCAAAGTATTCTTTCCATCTCCTTAAACTCGACATTTCATCATTCAGAATACAGCCATTCTGGTCTCGTATAGCATTCATTCTAGGCTGTTTTGAATGTCCTCTGGCAGTTCTTACGAGTTTCCAGAACATTTTAATATTTGCCTTGAAGTTATCCGATATTCTTCTATCATTCTTATCCGTTCTTTCTTGCTTTTTCCTTTCAACTACTTCTTTTACTCTCTTATTTAGATGTCTAAAGACTGCCTTTTTTCTTTCAATATCATCATTCATACCGCTAGAATAACTAGCCTTGGTTACTAGTAAATCTAGCCATGCTCTCTTCGCTTCTACTCCATCCGTACCTCATCATCCCACCATAAAGTGTTATTTTTCCTTTCATTCGTTCTCCTACTTACACCACATACTTCGGTAGCTGCATCCACCAAACCTTTCTTGACATTATACCACACAGTCTCCAAGTCTAAATCATTTATACACAATTCATCCATGTATAGATTATATGGATGAATTGTGTATGAATTATATATATATATATATATATGTCAATGTTACTAAGCAGACCAGCGACGGGGAAGAAAGTCAAAGATGTGAGATATCTATGGCTAGAAGATCATATAATGGTAGAAAGTATGGTTATTTTTTTAGAGATTTTCGTGACTGACTCGTTTTTATGACTAAGAAGTATATTTCTCACAGCAGAAATTTCGAATATTTAGCCGTGTAAATACCACAAAGAATAAAAAAATAAGTATAGTAAAAACTAAAAAAAAAACAGCAAAATATAATTGAAAAATTAAAACATAGTACAAACCATTTTGAGCACTATACACCAGCGTTACTAAACAGAAAATAATGTATATGTACCTGCACATGACCGACTACTCACTAACTCGCGTACGTATTTGCGCTCCATTTAGTAAACGTACTATGTCAAACACGTGAAAATTAAATAGGGTTGTCGCTAACATCATCATCATCATTATAGTCCTTCACAAGTCTACTGCTGAACATAGGCCTCCCCCAAGGAATGCCACAAAGCACCATCCCAGCCACCTGCATCCATTGACTTCCTGCATGTACAATTCGCCTGCCGTACGAGGCTGCCACTCGAAAACCTTTCTTCCCCATCGGTTGTCAGTTCTTCGAACTATATGGCAGGCCCATTGCCACTTTAGCTTACTAATCCACAGCGCTATGTCGGTTACTCTGATTCTACTGCGGATATCTTCGTTTTTAAGTCTATCATGCAGAGAAACTCCGAGCATAGCCCTCTCCATAGCTCGCTGAGTGACCTTGAGCTCCCTCATACGGCCAGCTGTGAAGGACCACGTCTCAGATCCATAGGTCATCACTCAACAACGTCGCTAACATATTTTTTATAATTGTGTTTTTAAATAATAAGTAAATATTTTTACGTGGTAGAGCCATGCTGCAGCTATATTAATAGTATAGTTGTAGCACGAATGGGTCGGCTCGACCGGGGAAGGACCACGCTCTCACAGAATACCAGCGTAAAATAGCAGCTTAACACTGCTGTGGTTCGTATGGTGAGTGTAGAGAACCGGAGACCCTTTTACTAGAAAAGAGGCATTCTATCTTAGTCCTCACGGCTGACAACACATCTGAATTTAAATTCGCAAACGAAGATAGATGTAGATGTCTATGGGTCACAGCAACCACTTACCATCAGGTGGGCTGTGTGCTCGTTTGTCACCCTTATTCTATGAAAAAAAAATCATTTGACAAAAGAAATTTTATTTTTTTACGTCGACGACATTTCATATCATTCATTTTAAAATAGTATAGATAGTATATAGAAGACTTGACTTTGTATTTTTACCTTGCTCCACGTTTTTATACGTGGTAAAGCCATGCTGCATCTATATTATTGTTGTAGCAGGAATGGGTTAACTCGTCTGAGGAAGAACCACGCTCTCACAGAATACCATCGTAAAATAGCTACTGTGTTTCGTATGGTGAGTGTAGAGAACCCTAGACCCATTTTACTGAAAACGAGTTCTATCTTAGTCCTCAGGGGTGACAACGCATCTACATTTTGATTCTGTATCGAGGATAAATTTAGATGTCTTTGGGTTACAGCAACCACTTACCATGCATGAGGGCGGA
Source organism: Parnassius orleans (assembly GCA_029286625.1). Classification (NCBI taxonomy): domain Eukaryota; kingdom Metazoa; phylum Arthropoda; class Insecta; order Lepidoptera; family Papilionidae; genus Parnassius; species Parnassius orleans. Next base: position 14,623,145 of record JAGSMP010000007.1, read on the forward strand.
AATTTTCAATTCTAGCCACTTTGGGCAGCAGAAACGTATGCTACGTCACTGCGTTGCACAACCCTAAACATATCTTGATATGTAAATAGCCGTAACTGATTCAAAAGTTTATGCCTTCGATCTAGTGATGATTGGAATCGCTGCAATAAACAGATGGACGTCATCAAACACATTTAATTACACATGGTAGAGCCATGATGTAGCTATAATATGGTTATAGGACGAATGGGTCGGCTTGACCGGGGAAGGACCACGCTCTCACAGAATACCGGTGAGAAATTGCAGCTTAATGCTGCTGATTACAAAACAACGTATGATATTGCACAGAACCGGAGGCTCTTTTTACTGCAAACGAGGCATTCCATCTTAGTTCTCATGGGTGGCATAGCTTCTGCATTTTGTGATCCTTAATCGAGGATAGATATAACTATCTGTATGTACGGCATTCACTTACCATCAGGTGTACTGTGTGCTCATTTGTTAACTTTATTCTTTTAAAAAAATAAATGAAAAACCAGCAACTCGGCAAATATAAATCAAACCGAAATGACAGCAATTATTTTTCGTAACATGAAATTACATTCCCGCGTAAATCTCCTCTGTTAGCAATTCAATGTTCTCTTCGTTCGTTACATTTTGTTATATTGTCATTTGTTGTGAACATGTGTCACCCGCCCGCTGTTTGCGAATCCTCGTAGGAGATTTACTGAAGGAAACGTTGCTATATATTCTGGATGTCTGCCAACAAAGCGCTTAATCAACGGACGCTGTTGGTAACATAAGATCTACGAGCAAACTAGTTAGGAAACTGGAAATAAAAGCAAAGCGGATTATGATAAACACAATACAGAATAAGACAGTCTTCGGAAATTGGGAACTGACACTGCTATTAATAAATAATGTAAGGTTCTTAGACGCGTGGTGATTTATACAAAAATAGCAACTATCGACCTTCCCCACTATCGTCTAATATTGCTTACAATAATTATTTATTTATTTTTATAAACAATATTTTTATAATATTGTTTAAAATTATTAATTATCCCCGTCTCTTTCGTTTGTCGTTTAGTGAAGAGAGCGAGGGAGAGTTACTTCAACCATTTTTATGTTGACATTGATTTTATGCTAATTAATGATATAATATGATATGATAATGATTTGAAAGAAATAAAAGAAAGAACATACTTAACAAATGTATAATATATGTGACGTTATTACGGTTAGCCTACTATGTAATATCTTACAGACAATTTTAAAAACACATACTAATTCGCCATATGGTCCAAAAAAACATCTATACAATGTAAAATCTAAATTTGCTGAGAGACAGTGCAGTGCCCGCATCAAGATCCGGAGACCCATTTAACTGGAAACGAGGCATTCCGTCTTAGTCATCAGGGGTGACAAAGCATCTGCATTTTGAATCTTAATCGAGAATAAATATAGACGTCTATGGATCACAGCATCCACTTATCATCAGGTGGACTGTGTGCTCGATTGTCACCATTATTCTATAAAAAAAGTCTTATTCGAAATTTGAATTTACTAAGTATACAGTTGACGATTAAATCTATATTGTGTAAAATTGCACTTAATAACATTCTGAACGTCACCGTTTTATTTCTTGTTATATCAGACGTATAAATCCAATGACTATTACGTGATCGACCGTGGACGGAACGAACCGCGTTTACGTCGTATTAATATACTCTGTAGCCGCATTTGATTACAGATTACGAGTTAATGACTCGTGTATTTAAGGAGAATATTCGACAGATTGAATCATAAGAATTGCGTATTTATTGGATGGTTTCATGATATTATAAGAGCCTTGGTAGCTCAGATGGTTAGCGCTCGCTGTAAGTTTCACAGTACGCGAGCAACCCGGGTTCGATCCCCACCGGCACCAATGAAATTGTTAATTGCAATTTTTAGTGCTGTTTACGTGCTCGGCGGTGAAGGAATACATCGTGAGGAAACCTGCATGTCTGAAAAATAAAAAATAAATTTCGAAGACATGTGAAGTTCGCCAACACGCATTGGGGCTGCGCGGCAGACATTTCCTTGCCCTAAAACCCTCTCAGAAATGAGAGGAGGCCTGTGCCCAGCAAAGGGACGTATATAGGCTGTAACTTTTTCATGATATTATGAGCATCATCATACCTCATCATGTCAATATTTTATGTGTTTATTGTATTTTTTTAATATTTTATACAGTAAAATCTAGAACATAATGCGTGGAATGAAGCATCTATTAATTTTTTGACTGTCTGGGCCTTAGCATAAGCTTAGCTTAATCTTAGCCCGATACAACTATAAATTCAGAATCAGAGATTATGCTAAGCATATACTCAGCGAAGTTTTTCGTAAGTAAAGTCTGAGCAAAGTCAAAGTACGATCTATAGATCTCAGCCTAAGTGTATAGTCTGTTAAAATAAAAACAAAATTATAAGTGCGCCTCCGGGTGTACCGACACTATCTTAGCGAACAGACTATATATGTGTATTATTTATCTATGTTTGTTAGCATAAGTCATAATTGAAGGATCAGACACCGACTTGTCAATGAAGTCACAAGGCTTCAACTGAATACCAGCACTGCTTTTGCAGCATTATGCTGATTTGGTGACATATGTCGCATTGTAATTTTAATTTTTAATTAATTACGCTTGTATGTACTCTTTTTCTTTAGTGCACAAGCAGTCTAAGACTGATACGTGCAAATTTTTAACCCTTACGCTTATATTATATTTTTTGGTTTTAAATGTGTGTATCAAATAGATGCCGCGTAGTGGCGGTGTAAGAATATCCACTACCCCATATGGTCCCGTGGGTGTCGTAGCGCAGAGGGAAACTAAAACAGGAAATGGGCAGTAGCATCTTCCTGATAACAATACAAAATAATAAAAAAACTGCGGTTGCCAACCTGTAGGCTAAACGTGGTAACTATGGTAAAATCCTCCCTATAAGGCGATCTATGGGAGAGGCCTATGTTCAGCAGTGGACTTTTATAGACTGTAATAGATAGATTAGATCAAATAGATAAATCTTTCTTTCTTTCTTCTTTAAAATACGGAGTGATAGTAATTTAATAAGTATTTGTTGAGAAAAGTTCTTATGGCTTCCGATAGATTATAGCATAACTATCTCGTTTATGCCAGGCGTAAAATACCCGGCGATGGGAAGCAGCGTCAAAGTTATTCCTGTTATTATTGTATGTATTGTTGTATAATAATGTCCTCCAGACCAAATTCTGATCACGGCGTCCAGTTTCAGAGACTAGGAGACTAGCCATATGCGCAGGACAGGAGCATAGTGCACGATATATAGTGCGCTCTCATAGTTCGATGGGACGGTAATCCGACACGACGGGAGAGAGACAAGTCGCAGGAATAACGGATTTATGTACTTTCTAAGGCACGTGGGTGAAACACCACTTACGTCTGGACTCCGAGCTGCTACTAAGAATTTCTTGACAGAAAAACCAAATAAATGATTTATGCTCGACTTAATTTTCATCCAGTTTCTACCGACTTCAAAAAAGGGACGGTACTCAATTCAACTGTATGTTTTTTTTAATGTGTGTTACCTCATAACTTTTTCTGGGTAAACTGATTTCGATGATTCTTTTTTTATTTGAATGTTGGTGCTTCTCATGTGGTCCCGTATAAATTTGATCAAGGTCTGACAAATAGTTTTTGAGTTATTCTTAATAATTTATATTGAAGTTGGTTCTAAAATTTTTTTAATTTTAAATTATTTATTTTCTTTTTGTGACCCACTGAGATGATGTATGACCTGCCAATCCGAAGACGTTCATACGTGTATCTCAGTTGTAGCATGCAGGATGAAAAATAAAATAAAATGTCAATTAACTTTTTGGAGACCCTTTTTACTTGAAACGAGGTATTCCATCTTAGTCCTCAGGGGTGACAACCTACGAGTATCTGTATTTTGATTCTCAATCGAAGATAGACTTAGATGTCTATAGGTCACAGCATCCACTTACCATCAGGTGGACTGTGTGCTCCTTTACATATTCTTTCAGTTAAAACTTCTCCTTACTGGCCGGTAATCTTTACCGAATATAGTGCGGTAGTAGTTCGTAGGTAGTATTCGCGACGTCAGAACATCTTTTCGATTATTTTTATGTTTCAATGAACAATCACAATATACGTAAACTTTATACTAAAGCGCCGTATTATCTTTTGAGATTGAAATTCACCGTTTATGTACATATATCATGCCTGACCGGAGTTCCTGTTATTTACACATAATGTAACTAGAACCCTCCCAGTTTATGAAATCGTGGATTTTCTTTCTAGTTTCCCAAAACCTTTGACATATCCGATATGATCAAATTTTAACACTCATAATGTATATTTTAATATTACATTAAGTCTTAAACGACAAGACAATTTTTTTACGATTATTGTTCTATGCGTGTACACCGTACCTTTATTTTATAATTATTTAGTTGATGCTACAAGAATTTTTTTATTTTCTTTTGCAGTCTTCAAAGTCTAGATCATTTTGAAAGCCAAAGTCAAAATATTTTTCTTCAAAATTAGCTTTTACAAAGCACTTTTTGATAGACCAAACTACGCCATCGCTTGAAAAATCCTCTACTGCGAGAAGACCTTGTGAGAACAAGGGAAAATAGAAAGAAACTTTACTTGTTGCTCACATAAACAAAAAAATAAATAAGCAACACACCATATAAAGTAATGTTTACATTTTGCATGCTTCGAGCTGCTCAGACATAAAATAAATTTTAACTTTAGTTAAAATTAAAACTAATAAATAGCAAATAGTGAGTTTAAACCTTTATTTGTAGACATAACATATTGTTCCATAAATTTGTAGACATTGATCCTTTAAGCATATAAAATTACCTAAAGTTCGTTTATTCCCTCGTAAAATATGAGGGAAAACGTTTCCTCTTGTATAGGCCGATAAGAGAAACCTCTCATAAACTTTGAATAAGAATTTACTTCAGGAAAGCTGAATATATTTAGTGCTGTATGAAATTTAAATATCTTATTCTTTGTGTATATTAAAATTTGTTAGGTACTGGGCTTTACCTTTTAAATTTCTTAAAGAGTCGTTCATTCCTTACAACGTATCAAAAGTCCACTGCTGAACATAGGCCTCCCCGATAGATTGCCTCATATGAGCAATTTTATTTAATTACCATTTAGTGGCGGTGTAAAAATATCCACCATCCTACTTATATATTTTTTTTATAGGATAAGGGTGACAAGTGAGTACGCAGTCCACCTGATGGTAAGTGGTTAATGTGGCCCATAGACATCTACATCTATCCTCGTTTGCGAATGAAAATGCAGAGGCGTTGTCAGCCGTGAGGACTATCATGGAATGCCTCTTTTCCAGTAAAAAGATCTCTGGTCCTCTACACTCATCATACATTTATTTACTAATTTATTCTTTATTACATTCCTTAAAACAAAAGAATACAAAGGGCGAACTTAATGCCTTGGGGTCTATGTCCAGCTGTTTACTTTTACGAGTTGATTAAAAAAGAAGACCGTCACCGCGAAGTGGCGGTGCAAGAATATTCATCTAACGACTAAAAAAAAAAAACTGCAGTTGTCAAGCGTGGCAACTTGCTGGTTTTTCCCAGGACATAGGTGTTTTCCGAATTAGCGGTATATAAAAAATCAATAATTTTTATGTAACAATCTGTATTGAATAAAAAATATTCTATTCTCCTTTATTCTACTCTATTCTACTCTATTCTACTATATTCTCCTCTATTCTACTCTATTCTGTTCTATTCTGTTGTGTTCTATTTTACTCTATTTTATTCCATTACGTTTTATTCTATTCTATTTTGCTCTATTTGTCGCAGTGCAACACGAATGGTACTGTTATCACCGATCTGCTTGTCTGTGTGGTGATAGTCGCAAATCTTCTATAATTTTTTTTATAGAATAAGGGTGAAAACCGAGCTCACAGTCCACCTGATGGTAAGTGGATGCTGTGGCCCATATACATCTACATTTATCCTCGATTAAGAATCAAAATGCAGATGCTTTGTCACCCCTGAGGACTAAGATAGAATGCCTCGTTTCCAGTAAAAAGGGTCTTAGGTTTCTCTGTACAGGTCCACACTCAACATACGAAACACAGCAGTCTCAAGCCGTTATTTCACGTTGGTATTCTTTAAGAGCGTGGTCCTACCCCGGTCGAGCCGACCCATTCGTGCTACAAGTAATATAGCTGCAGGTATAAACCACGTTTATAAGGTCAATGTACGTGCACAAAAGCAACATCTAGCGGGTTGTGATCGTCCTAGTGTCTTTAAGTACAGAATCTATGTCTACTTTTACTATCGTAATTGTAGTTACATAGCGTGTGTTTTTTTAATAGAATAAAGGTGACAAACGAGCACATATTCTACCCGATGGTAAGTGAATGCCGTGGCAATTAGACATTTACATTTATCCTCAATTAAAAATCAAAATGCAGATGCGTTGTTACCCTTTAAGACTAAGATGGAATGCCTCGTTGCCAGTAAAAAGGGTCTCCGGTTCTCTACACTCACCATACGAAACACAGCAGCGTTTCCAGTAAAAAGCTGCCATTTACCGCTGGTATTCTATGAGACCGTAATCTTTCCTGGTCAAGCCGACTCATTCATGTTTCAACCTTAATACACCTGCAGCATGGCTCTATCACGTAAAAATTAATATGTAAAAAGTTTAAAAATAGTCACTTTATTGAAACTAAAAAATATTATCATTGTTATTTAAAGAACGTCTGTCATAGTATTAACATGTTTATTGATTTTTTGTTTACGAATAAACATTTCTGAACTACTCTTTTATCAAGAACCGTGTTCATAGGAGCGGATATAACGGAAAAGTGCTAAAGAAATCACAACAAAAACTAACAAATTGTGCATATTAGACTTTATCTTTTAAAAAAATTAATATAAAGCGACATTTGAAATAATAAACACTCTTTGAAAAGATAACGAGCGAAAGTTGCGAAATAGGAAAGCTTTAAGGACGCAGTGAAGAAAAAAATCCCCCTTTGAAAAGTTTATAGACAGTTCTGAGGAAAGGAAGGAGACTCCACGGACAGTTTGGGTCCCTCGTTAGCAGATAAATTATGTTACTTTAAAAGAATGAATCCTTTTCAGAAAGTATGAAAGGCGTCTCGAATCGACGATTTTAATGAGAAACAGACGGCAATTAGTAAACTTTCGATTCTTGTTTCAACGTTGTTTCTTAATTTTAATCTTGTGATAAAAAACATTTAGTATTTAATTCATTTTCTGCTTTTTAGGTCGAGAATCTTGACTGATTTTAAAAGCGAAAAAAGGGGAGTTTACGTGGTAGAGCCATGCTGCAGCTATATTATGTTCGGAATGGAGCTATATATATTATGGCACGAATGGGTTAGCTCCACACCACAGTTAAATAGCAGCTTAATGCTGCTGTGTTTCGTATGGTGAGTGTGGAGAACCGGAGACCCTTTTTACTGGAAACGGGGCATTTCGTCTCAGTCCTAAGGGTGACAATATATCTGCGTTTTGATTCTTAATCGAGGATATTTATAGATGCCTATGGACCACAGCATCCACTTACTATCAGGTGGACTGTGTGCTCGTTTGTCACCATTATTCTATAAAATAAAGAACAGGGCTGTGCCCACTATGCTAGTGGGGTTGAGTATAGTGTTCAACGTCCTGTTATTGATTACTCTAGCTGCTTACCCTGCTAACCTCTGACCCATGGGGGATTATTCCATTCACTTGCCACCGGATAAACTGTGTCTTGCTGTTTAAAAAAATATGTCTTTATTTATTTATAGTGTACCTATTTTATAGAACATTATTATTTAATCAGGCGCAGGTCCAACGGCTTCATGTGCTTTCTAAGCCACGAGTTTGAAACACCGCTTCCGACTCCGAGCAGATACTGACAATTTTTTGACAGAAAAACTCAATAATTGATAAATTTTGGCCCGACACCGGATTCAAACCCGGAACCTCATCACCAGCAATCGCGTTTACGACCATCAGTATAAGACGCGCGTATGTGTTGCGCGGAGGTGCAACATAAGGACTTCATTTTTTGTTATAACTCCGTTTCGCTCCCCATCTAATTTGTTTATCGCAGGCTATATATGAAAATCTAATCTTAAGGCGTAAATTCTAATAATATATAATAGAATAATTTTTATTCATTACCAGTACTTAATTCTTATTGAATGCCATTTTTTAATTTTACTACTTGTTCACTATAACCGCTGGTTCGGAAAAAACTTCTGTCTTGGGAAGAACTAGCAAGAAACCCAGCGGGACTTTTTTTAAAGCAAAATATATGTTAATAAAATACAGATTCTAAAAACTACTTAGAAAACTTATATAAGTAACAGTTTGGAAGCGACCTCCTCATTCCCAGAGGTTATTATCAACCATGTATTCATTTATATTACAATGACCTTTATATACCGTTTTTGTTATAAATATTTAATACCTTGTATATTTTCTGGGACTTTGTTTTAATAAACTCCTAAAATGCTGTAATCAAATATTTATTAAAGAGGTCTTAATTTCCCAGCTCAAATCACATTTAAAAGTTCTTTCTAGTGACTGTTAAACGCTGTTTCTTTTTTGATCATGTTTTAAAGGGTAAATATCAACATTGTAAACTGATGCATGTTTAATTTTACTTAAATATTGTATTTTTTATCATAAGTTTTCATATACCAAAATTGGTGAAATATGTGATACTTTATTATTTTATACGAACATCTTTGTACCATATTTATTATGAATAAATTTATTATTATTATTTGAACACACGTTAGGTGGATCTCAATGTAAACTTTTCTGGACGCACTATTTTAAAAGTTAAAAGAGCTCTTAGCGAGCGAAGGTATACATATTAAAAAGCGCCAACTTTTGAACACTGAGATAGTTGCACATTTCAACGTCGCAGTTGAAATTAAAGTTGAAATTTTAAAATTTTTGTTGAAAAATTGAAATACAATTCATGAATCTAGCTCTTTACAGTCGTAATTTTTCTTCAAGTAGACAAAAAATTCATATGATTTTATTTGAATTATTAAAAAAATACCCGGGTTCGATCCCCCCGCCACCAATGAAACTGTTAATTGCAATTTTAAGTGCTGATTTATCACGAGCTCGACGGTGAAGGAAAACAGCGTGAGGAAAACTACATGTCTGAGATATAAGGAAACAACATATTTCGAAGACATGTTAAGTTCGCCAACACGCATTGGGGCAACGCAGCGGATATTTCCTTGTCCTAAAACCCTCTCAGAAATGAGAGGAGGCCTGTGTATACAGGAAGGATTTGCCTTAAGGCTGCACACAAAACAAAGTCACACAAAGTCATGAATTTTACTGTAGTAAATCAAATTACGGACGGCTCCGTATGGCCAACAAATAATTTTTCCGGGTCTGGATATTTCTCCTTGTGAAATTTATCTATGTAAACTGCCTTCACGATACAGGAGAAAATCCAAGCTACCCCCATTATGTTATAAAAATCAAAACTGAAAACAAAGATAACTAAGGATATTTTTTACAAATCTAAGTGCTTTAATGTTTCAAGTATATAGTATAATATTTTCTCGACAGAAAAAATCACAATGTTACCTCTTTTTTCGGGTATTTTAGTATTGTTCTCAAAAGGTTGCGGATTTTAGGGAAAAATATTAGATTGTATGCAAACACTGATTGTGTGCTGTCCCTAAGGACTTTTTAAAATTTACGCTGTTATTCTGTGAGAACATGCTACAATCTTAATATAGCTGCAGCGTGGCTATATCACGCAAACAATATTTTTTTTTACGTGGTAGAGCCATGTTGCAGCTATATTAATAGTATAGTTGTAGCATGAATGGGTCGGCTCGACCGGCGAAGGACCACGCTCTCACAGAATACCAGCGTAAAATAGCAGCTTAATGCTGCTGTGTTTCGTATGGTGAGTGTAGAGAACCTGAGACCCTTTTTACTGGAAAAGAGGCATTCTATCTTAGTCCTCACGGCTGACAACGCATCTGCATTTAAATTCGCAAACGAAGATAGATGTAGATGTCTATGGGCCACAGCAACCACTTACCATCAGGTGGACTGTGTGCTCGTTTGTCACCCTTTTCTATAAAAAGAAAAACAACTTATGTACATATTAATGTCACTTTTTTTGCACTTTGCTACTTATGGTCTATTAAAATGTTTTATCATCATGTAGCATCTCTACATTCTATAATTAAATACACATATACATATAAATAATTAAGAATGATCGTATAGTGGCGACGTAAGGATATCCACTACCACATAGCGTCTAGTCGGTGTCGTAAGAGGCGACAGAGGGAAACAAACTAGGAGATGGTCTGCAACGGTACTCGTAAAAACAACTAAAAATCGAAAATTGTGGTTGCTAACCTGCCTGCCAATAGTGGCAGCTATGACAAATAGCCTATGAGGCACTCTATAGGGGAGGTCTATGTTCAGCAGTGGACTTCCGATAGGCTGTAACGGTAATTTTAGGAACACTGTCTCTTTCGTCCCGCCATTTTGCATTCGTCAGAGAAAAAGCTCTTTCTATAAATGCTAAAGTGACGAGAATGGACAGAATAAATAACACGGTTTTGTACAAAAAAAACAATACCGACTTTGATTTTTTTTGCCACATATGATGTGGATAAATCCGAAAAATCGAATTTTTAAATAACTCATTCTTACTTACATAGCTCGTTATGAATATAAGTTGTTATTTTAGTAAACAATGAAATGAAACCTTATAAGTTGACAAAGTAGCCAAAATAAAGTAATTTTAGCCGACTTCAGGAAAGGTAGAGGTTTACATTTCGAATATGTTTTTTCTTTTTCTTTTTTTGTATGCATGTTCTGCAATATTTTTTATTTCATGGGTGTAGTTTTTAATGTAAACATTTAAACGACATTGATATTTTCTATTCTTATATTTGTTAGTCCACTCAAAAAGCGGAAAATTAACTTCATTAGTTTCAGTAGCGCAGTGCAAACGTTTAGCTGTAGCGATGCGGTGCTTTGGGTTCGAATCCCGCATGAAACAAGATATTGTATATTCTAAAAATAATTGTTCCGGTATGAATGTTTGTCTATATACAATATAACTTATGTATGATAACCGCCAGATACGGAATAAATTCCAACGTTTTTCATAAAATCACTGTACCGATTCCTATATAAATATTTATAAAATCAAGAACTATAATTAGACTATATTTTATCTACTATACTATATCAATAACTACAACGTGTTACAAAATACACCGTAGAAAATATAATTATCAAAGCCAAAAATTTTGTCAACCCTAGTAAACTGTCATGTCAGGGAACCAGATTATTTAACAGAAAGGCCTACGTACCTATTTTACCTAATAATTGTCTACTTTAATAGTTTTCTATTTTTCATTCATAAATGTTTGCTACCTCAATACAAGGATGTCATTATACTCAAGTACTGGCTTCAAAAAATGTCAAGTTGAAAAAAAAATGTTGTCAATTTCAAATCTTCTAATCGATATCCTACAACTGATTCGAGTTTTTTCAAATTTTTTGCAAAATAACGATGCTTTCTAACTCGGAATATTACGATATGATGTTATGCGTAGGCCATGAAGATAGCAATTTAAATCGTGCTCGCGAACTGTATCGGCAACGATTTATCGATGGTGAACCCCCCACTGAACAGCGACGGCTGCCTTCGTACCAGTGTTTTCTGAACATGTCAAGACGACTACATTCCACCGGCTCTTTTCATCGATCTACTGGAAGTGGACGTCCAAACACAGTCGACGCCAGGCAGGCTGAATTAGTGTTAGAGCATTTTGAAGAAGAGCCGACCACAAGCACGAGGCGAGCCGGAACAAGATTCGGTATAAGCCATGTTGCAGTTTGGCGAATTCTTCGTGACGACAATCGCCACCCTTATCACTATCGCCGTACACAGGAGCTGATACCCTCCGATTTTGCACCCAGGAGGAACTTCTGCGAGTGGTACCTCGGTAGTTAGAGGAAAACCCTAATTACGTAAACTATGTTCTTTGGACTGACGAGGCAACATTCACGAGGTCAGGACTTTCAAATATGCATAACGATCACGTTTGGGCTCGCATGAATCCACATGCTTCACGGCAGGGCAGATTCCAACCTCAGTGGCGGCTGATTGTGTGGGCTGGCCTTTATGACGGGCATGTCATCGGTGCCGTCATTATGCCATCACGTCTGAACGGTAGCAACTATCTAACGTTTTACAAACGGAATTCGAAGGCGATTGACGACTTTCCTGTGGCTGACTGGGATTACTTTGAGAACCAAAGAAACATGGTGTTTCAGCATGATGGAGCTCCGGCACATTTTGCTCGCAACGTACGAGAACATCTTAACGTTTGCTTTCCGCGAGGATGGATCGGCCGCGGGGACCGGTGGTCTCACCCTTGGACTTCTTTTTGTGCGGTTATGTGAAGGACAGAGTGTATTTCTCCAATTGCCCAACGGTTGCCGAGATGGAACAGCGTGTTAGATTTGTTATCGTTGAGAGAATGCTCAGCAAAAAGTGGAAAAATAACACCGCCATTGAAATATTCATGGAAATATCTACGAAGTGAAATGAAGTTGCCAGACAAGGTGTCGCTCGCTCGTTAGGAGGTAAATTCCGTTTAAGGATGCTAAAGTTAAAGATTAATTTTTGAATTAGTTAGAATTTCTATTTTCAATCGACTTCAAAAAAGGAAGAGGTACTCAATTCAACTGTATTTTTTTATGTGTGTTACCTCAGAACCTTTTCTAGGTTCTTTTTTATTTGAAAGCTGGTGCTTCTCATGTGGTCTCATATAAATTTGATCAAGATCTGTTCACTAGTTTATGAGTTATCCTTAATAATGCGTATTTAACCTCCTCAGTCCTGAGGTGTCGTTTTGATAGATATTGAAACAATTTTTGATAGACATACTTAGAAATATATTTTGAAGCAACAAAAATATACTATATATTTTTTCGTATATATATATTTATTTTATTATGTGTCCCCTATAGGGGACTTCAACTTGGGTGCTATGAAAAAGATATAAATAAAACCTTAAAACTCAGTGAGAGAAAGAAGTGTTTATTCAAAAATTTGTTCGTGATATTGTTTGTAACAATTCCGCCCTGTGACTAAACACAGATGCATGTCGCAAGTTGAGTATACCCTTGCTTTCTTGCTCTTGCAACCTGGCAAGCGGCATCTGTGGTCACCTGACTCGTTATCAATCATTGGTAAATGACCTGCCATTGCTGTCTTCAGCTGCAATGGGGTTTGAGGAACATATTTCCTCTTGCGGCTAGTTTGACCAACTTTTGCTGGCATATCATTAACTTCCTCGTACAGGTGTATTTGCTCTCTTGCTGGAGTGAAATAGAGCAAAGAATTTGCTATTTCAGCTTTGAACTCCAAATAATCCAGAGTGTCCTTTTTAGGAGTCTCCAACATTTGGGCTTCTTTCCGGTACACCAACCATCCTGCAGCTGCCGCAAAATCGAATAAATGGAATATAAATCGAACCGTCCATTTTTTGAGCGTGCGCTTATTCTATAAAAGCTAATAACGCTATCCAGCATGTCCACTCCCCCCATATTTTCGTTATATTGCTGAATAGCATAAGGCCTATTAATCTCGATATATTGCTTCGTCTTCTTACACCACCGCCTGCATTTGTTTTCAGGTAACTTTGAATCTGCAGATGATGCCATAACCACTGGTTTGTTGTCAAACCACTTCAAACAAGCCATTAGGCCATCATTCCTTACTAACTGGTCAGAAGAACCGCGTCCCTGATCTTTCAACTGCTTATCAGTTTTAAAATTGAATGCTTTAGGGATTTTTGACTTCTTGAGGGTACCCGTTCCTTGCATTTTTTTCTCTGTGTATAGTTTGTCTAACAGCTCAATTGATGTAAAACATCTATCCATGTATAGCTTGGAACCCTCAGGTAAGTTATTAACCAATCTCATTACGACTTTTCCGCCAATATCCAGACCTTCAGCTTCACCAGTTGGTAGTAAGCTATCACCCTTGCCCTCATACAAGAAAAAATGTAAGGGTATACCATCCGGGCTGGTACAAACAAAATTCTTCAGCCCACAAGAGTTTGGTTTTCCCCTGATAAACTGCCGCATTGATACTTGGCATCAATGCTGACTCCCTGAGGTCTGGGATTTTCTAGGCAAGCCTTTCGTACTGTTTCAATTAGGGGTTGCACTTTCCAAAACTTATTTTGTTTGGCAGCCGTATCCACATCAAGATCATTCACTAGTTTCAGGTTAGTCCTTATCCGAAAAAACGATTTCTAGTCATACGATCAGCTTTCATTGGGATCCTAGTTTAATTCATCCAAAACATTTTAATTCTTGGCAAACCCAAATACCTCATGGCGATACATATGCCAAAAAAGATTTTCATTTCATCTTTTGTTATACCTAAGGTCTTCCCTGTTTTATGTAAATAAGTTTGATTTGAAAAGGAGCTGGATACTTCGAATATTTCTTCAGGAATGTATCTCGTAAAATATTCAAACGGTGTTTGTAATACTCTAACGTGACTGGCTGCTTGGTGCTTCTATTGGAAGCACCAAGCAGCCAGTCACGTTAGAGTATTACAAGGATTTATTAATCCGACGATTCATTTGAAAAGCCTGAGGAGCAGAAAATGTGGAGAGTGGTACATCATCATCACTTGAATTCTCACTAGAGCTTTCTTCACCTCCTTGGAGGGTTTATGCATGAACAGTAAGAGAGACCGAATCCTCGTCGTCGGAAACACCTTCAATGATTGAGTCATCATCTCTGAACTCTAAAGCCGACTGTATCTGTTCTGAAGATAAGCCTAGAAAATAATTAGAAACTTTTATCCACAATGTATTTATTAAATACATATATAAAGGCCAAAACCGAAAGTCCCCTATGCGGGACATCCACGAGCGAGGAATCAGTACGGTCATATCATTTATCGAAATACGAAAAAAAAAGTGTTCACAATATGTCAAGTAACCTTATTATCACAATACATAGCAATTTCAAAAGAAACGTGCGTTATTCCAATAAAAAACAGTTTAAAACTTACCACGGGTAGTCATTTCTTTGGTAGTCTGTTAGCGCGCGATTTCAAACTGGCGAAACAAAAACTTCCCCGCTTATAGTAGGCCTAAAGTAAAATTTGTAGAAAAGCGCCATCTATATATAAGCTTTTGCATCAATTATTATAACGTTTACAATAACAGCCGACAGCGGGAGGCACTGACAAAATTATCCCCTATACGGGGCGTCAGGATCGAGGAGGTTAATTAACTTCGATTACATTGATGATGTTCTCATTTTAAATTAAAAATTTTGTAAAACTGACTTCAATATATATTAAAGTCGGTTGTACAAAATTTTTAATTTTACCACTTGTTCACTATAAAGTCAAAAAGTTAAAGTTACAACATATATACCAGCCACTGTTGGGGATAGGCTTCCTATTTCTGAAAGTGTTTTCAGGGCAATAATCGGTGTTAATTCTAAATTATTGTGGAGTGTAATATTATAGGTGTCTATGATAGTGTGTAGCTGAAAAAAATAGCAATTATAAACTTTAAAACTATTTAAATTAATAATGCAGTAAGAGCACAACGCGTTGCTACAGCGGGCGCGGATTAGCGAAGACTATTAGGTATTAGCTAATGGCCCTTACCCTTTTCAAGGTGAAGTGAAGTGACAATTTTTACTCACACCACCGCCATCTATGATAAATACTGGGAAATTATTTCGAGCGCATGTTAGGCGCGACTAATCATTACAGCCCTTAACAAATCCACTGCTTAACAAAGGCATATTCCAGGAAATGACACAAAGCACGGTCCTCAGCCACCTGCGTACATCGACTTCCTGCATCTCTTACCAGGTCCTTACTCCATCTAGTGTGGTGCCGTCATACGCTTCGCTTACCGGTGCGACGCTGCCACTCGAGAACCTTTCATCTCCATCAGTTCGGTCGGCCCATTGCCACTTCAGCTTACTGAATTTGGGCTAATGTTACTCTGGTTCTACTGCGGATATCCTCATTTCTAAGTCTATCACGTAGAGAAACTCCGAGCATAGCCCTCTCCATAGCTCGCTGAACTAAGCGTTGTAACATTTGCAATAATTGAATTGTCTAAAAGATACTGAAAACAAATTGTTGCCTATTGTAACGGAAATCTAATAATGGAAATTTATTCAGTTCCAGAAAATTGGGTCCCTTTATTGGTCAAATTACGTGAGGAGAAATACAAACTTTAAAAAAAATGGAAAACATCAAAATTTAACTACACGTCTTATGTAACAGACAAAGCTTCAAAATATAAGGAGGCACTTAGTTTAATTTTGTATATACGACATATTTTATATAGACTACATAAGTTTTTTTCGTTATTAGACGACCTGGGACGTTGCTGCCCATCCCCTGGTTTATTTCCCACTGTCGCCTCCTACAACACCCATGGAACGATATGGGCTAGTGAATATTCTTACACCGCCACTACACGGTCGATGTGTTACATAATATAGTTAATATTTTTCTTAAATAATTAGTTTTATACTTATATTTCTTCTTCATAAGCCTTCCACAGCATCATCCTGATAACAACTCCAAATAAAATAAAAAAACTGCGGTTGCCAACTCACCTGCTAAGCGTGGCTACTATGGCAAAATCCTGCCTATGAGGTAAGTCCTATGTTCAGCGGTGGGCTTTTATAAGCTGTAATCGATGGATAAGCCTTACACAGTTGGACACATCTCTCCCGTTTTAAGGAGAATTTGCCTTATCGTTACGCTTGGCAGGCGGATTGACGATCACAGACGTGAGCACCTTTGATGCTGGACCCCGTAACCGTTGTGGGTATTTTTGACTTAGAGTAAACAAGATGGTTATATCGGAAGCCATAAGGACTTTCTAGCATATTCTATAGCCACCTTTATACTTTTACTTGTTTAATTAATTATTTTGCCGTGTAGTGGTGGCAAAAGAGAATCACCTACTTCAAGTCATCCAGTAAGAGTCGTAAGAGGCGACAGAGGGAAGCTGAAACAGGAGATGGGCAGCAGTAGCGTTTTGATAACAACTAATAATAATAATAATAAACGTGTGTGTGTAATTATGTACGCACGTAGGAAGTTATACTTCTTTGGCGTAACAAAACAAAAAACTTGAGAGACAGTCAGTGTGCGCGCGCATCGTAACAACTTCATGGTGTCGTTTTTAGGTGTCGGTGTGCGCGCGCATCGTAAAAATTCACTCTCACAATTTTACCCAAACGCCCCAAAAGAAGTGTAACTTCAAGAAGCAGAGGCAGTCATAAGGACAGAAGTGAAAACTTAATGATATATGCGTATACATAGGCCACTATACAACATGTCGTCGCTAGTCTAGTTTTAGACCACTGGCAAATATCTTCCCTGTAAGGTTATCTATGAGTAAGGTCTATTTTCCAGTGGACTTTTAAACATAAAATTTTAATTCTATACGTCTCAATATATAAATCCTCTATACAAAGAGAAAACATTCTGAGTGTTATTAACGCTATAATGTTTCGTAGCAAATTCCATAGCAGGGATGAGGCAAAGACAAATGAACGTTATTCCAACTGTTTTGGCAGACAGTGGTGGGAAAATGTAGAGCTGTTAAATCTACGGAGAGAGGAATGGAGATATTCAAGTTATGTTTGCCAGGCCGTAAAGTATTATGATAATATTAATGTATGCACCGGGCGAAACTATGCGGATTATTTCGCTTTGAAGTTGGGATAACTGTTGCTTATATTGTAACATAAACTTAGGCGTTTTGTATAAAATTCTAATGGGATTTAATTTTTTAAATATTTCTCTCTCTACAGCAGTAGTGGCTTTGTTTAAAATGACCTTTTTATTTATTTTCTTTAACTACAAAGAGAGTGGATTTATTTAAAATAAGTTGCACGTGCAACCAAGAGACGCAATCATCTACCGCCATTCTGGTGTATTCTGTGCTCGTTGGTCACTTTTATAAATATTTTTAAATTAATTAATGAGAAAAAATGATTAAAACTACTATAACATTAATGACTCTTTTAACAATTAACACATAAAACAGCACTATTTGCCTTTGCAGTAAAATCGGAAGAGGGCCATAAGAGAAATCTATGATTTAAAGGCTAGAGTCTCAAAATTTTAAGAAAATTAATATATTAATTTTGAAAACTCAGTACATTTATGAAAATGTTATGCATTTATGCAAAAATATAAGTAGTTAAGAAAAAGTGATGTTCACTCTGTAAATACTAGGAACAGACACAAGCTAGTAGTACCGTAATTTATAATTGGGGTGATTTATACGCTTTTACTACAAAATCCCAAAAAATATAGAAAATTTGTCCACCTCCAAGTTAAAAAACTTTACTAAACAAAGATGGTATAAAAAGGTTATTATAATAATAAGGAATTTATGGATGATAATAACCCCTGGGAACAAGGTGATCGCTACCAAGCTATTTCTAATTAGTGTTATACAGTTAATTGTGTAACATTATATAATATCATAGTATAGTCCCGCTAGGTTTCTTGCTGGTTCCTCCCAGGACGGAGGTATTTTCCGAACGTTATTTCAAAACCTTTGGAATAACGTTCATTTGTCTTTGCCTCATCTCTGCTGTGGAATTGCTACGAAACATGACATCGTTAATAACACTGTATGTTTTGTCATTGTATAGATTTACTAGCTTTTGCCCGCGACTTCGACCGCGTGGAGTTCGGTTAAATCGCGCCCATGTGTGAAAAAGAGTCTGTTGGTACAAGCCACAATTATAACTGGATGTCGCGGGCAAAAGCTAGTAAACTACAAAACTTCTTTATACACCACATTTTTTGCTAATCTATTACTGTGTACCAAAATTATCAGACTACTGGGCGAGCTTACGCGTGAGCTCTTGCACATAGAATTGCCCGTGTGAAAAACAATTTTCTCTCAAGTCTATACCCGCAAATTTTAATGTCTGCCCTTGTGATTTCTTTATGGTCATTGCAAAGCAGACTTTGAGGGGAAACTGTATTCGTTTGAATTCAAAGGGAAGATCATTCGGGATCAAGGGAATTCTTGGTACAAATACAGTTTCCCCTTCCGCACATCCAGTTATAATTGTGGCTTCCACTACATTGCGATGTAACGCTTTTACTTTTAGTCTGGTTCCGT
Organism: Parnassius orleans; assembly: GCA_029286625.1. NCBI lineage: Eukaryota > Metazoa > Arthropoda > Insecta > Lepidoptera > Papilionidae > Parnassius > Parnassius orleans. The sequence continues at coordinate 14,642,416 of JAGSMP010000007.1, forward strand.
TTCACAGTTGAGGAGGTTTTAAATTTCGCAACAACGTAACAGGAGTGCCCACGCGCAGAATAAGCTTATGATGTGGAAGATCCGATGGTTTACTACCCAGTGAATTAAGAAATTTGACAGGGTAGTTAATTGCCTCATCTGTGTTGACCACAGAGTCTATTGACGTGTACACCATTTCTTTCTCCCTCAAAAAACGTTAACAGTATATCGTTAATTGCCGCTGCTTGGTCGTTTTTCGGGGTTAGTATGGTACGTTCACATAACCATTTCATTGGCTTATCGTGGATATGAGCAATATCTGGATAAATTTTGGACATAAACTCCTGTAACGTAAATACAACTGTGCACAAATTATCAGGGATGGTTATCATTCCGTCATTTATCGGGTAATCACCGTTGCCGATTTCAAGTAGGAGATTCGCAAATCCACCAGCAGACTCTTTTTCTCCTAAGTGTACCCGCATATTTTTCGAGAGCTTGAGGATTTTAATTAGAGGCCATAAAGTGGATCTCTTAAGACACGCCTTAACTTCATCTGCTCTAGTTCCTTTTGGCACTACTGGTAGAGTCTGTCTAAAATCTCCAGCCAGCAAAACCATTACACCACCCATTAACTTCTAATTTCCTCTTATCGAGTATATCTTGTAGAGTTCTGTTTAAAGCCTCTACGCCACCCTTATGAGCCATGTTTATTTCATCCCACACTATAATTTTCGTATGTTTTAATACTTCAGCAAAATTACTTTGTTTCGATATATTACACATGGGAGTATCAGCTGTTGTTAAATTGAGTGGTAATTTGAAGGTAGCATGAGCAGTGCGTCCACCCTCAAGTAATGTAGCTGAGATCCCAGAAGAAGCCACAGCCAAAGCAATTCCGCGAGTACTTCTAACTTTTGCTAATAGCAAATTTATGAGGAATGTTTTGCCTGTTGCATCGGGAGCATCTAAAACGAATATTCCACCCTCATAAGATTTAATTTTTGTATTAATTTGATTGTAAACTGCTTTTTGTTCGTCATTCAGTGATACTTCATTATTTTTAACTATGTTTTCTAATGATGCTAAGTCGTAAGTTGTCTCTTTAAGAAACTCTCTATTTTCAAATTGTTGTTCTTTGCTTGGCTGAGGTAACCCATACTCTTTTAGTAGCCGACCACCCAACGCTAATACGGCATCTTCTATTACCGAAAGGCATTTGTTAAATACCACATCTGTTATGTGCTCTACATCCACATTTCCCTGTCTTTCTAATTGCCTTTTAAAATCTTCAGATAGGTATTCTTTGAATTTCTCCCAAAGGCTTAAAGTGTCTGATACTTGGCAGAACACTAAAATAATCGTAAAAAGATCCCGAATCATTTGCGGTGATTAGCAAAGTGCTGCTTCTTCCATTGCTGCGAACAAATGCTGATCATCTTCAAGCAAGCCAAGAGCTTTGCACGCTGATTGAAATGTGGAATATACATGACCACCTACAGGTTTTAACGCTTCAAACGAAATTGGGCCCCGGATCTCATCAAGAAGCATGCGAAGGTGATAGCATTCTGTATTGTTCGGATGCAGAGTATAAACCTTGCCCAGAACGTGCTCTTTGCTGACCCCTGGCCAGCCTTTAACGTTTGCTCCTCTCTTTCTCCTTTGGAACTTTCTTTTATCCCAAACGTAGTATGTAGGTACTTCTAGGTAGAGCAATGTTTTTGCAAAGTTATCCACTTTACACAAATCGAAAAAGGATAGGAGTGTGGTTGTTGGAGGACTATTCACTCTTTCACTCAGATTTTGCTCATTAAAATAAACCCTTTGCCCACTTTCCAAATGAACAGCGAGGTGGATTACGGGAGGGAAACGCTCGTGAATGGGAAATTCAAGGATTCGCCACACTACCTCTGATGAACTTAAATATCTTCCACTTGTGTAGGTTTTAACTTCATCCTTCTCATTCTCTAAAGCAAACGATGCCTGGTCTGAACCTTTATTTACGTATTTACAGACGTATTTTATTGATTTCACCGAATGGCAATATTGCACATTTAAGTGAGCGTTAAATGTTTTTAACGCTCACTTAAATTATCCCACCCAGCGATTATCTATGGTTGTGCCTTTGATATCAACAGAGAATCCACCGTCATCTAATAAACGGCTCTTGTACTGCGGATAACCGTCTTCACCAGTTTGAGTTTCCCTTATGAGAGCCCTGGGGTATCGTTTACTGCACATGTTATCTTTCATACATGGTGACTTTCGATTTAAAGTTCTACATGGACCATGTATCATATTACATTTAACGATTTCGTGAAGCTCTGGGTCACGTTTGGGATCCATTATTTCAGCACAAATTATATTGTCGATTTGATCCGGAGTAATACGTTTGTGAAAAGCAAAAACAAGCAAACAAAGTCGCAGTCTAGTCAAATATCCGTTAACAGTGAATAGGTACCGTATGTGATACAAGTTGAAGCGCTCATTCACCATTAACTTTATATTAGTTCGAAAAAACACAACGTTACCGCGTTCTAAAACGATACCAACGCCATCTATTGGTAGGGATTGAAACTTGAAGATCAATACAAAATAGGTACCTAAGTATTTCTTTTGGTTTTGACATTGTATTAATTTGTAAGAAAATATATTTGGTTTGGTTGTTTATTTTCATTGTTTTTTTAATTTTTAAATTAGTATTTTTTTGTTCGGGTGTAATTTTGTGCAAATTTTTTGTACAAATCTTCTTGTCTATTTTGTTTTATGGTTTTGTGCAATGAAAAATATTCTATTCTATTCTAATAAATTAAGTTTAAAATAGTTTATCAATATCATTTACGTTATTTCCGACCCAAAAACCTTAAAAATGACACCCAAGTCACCCAACCCATGATCATTTTTACATACAAACATACATCCATCCATCCTTCGATCCATGTTGGTTTCAAACCATAATCGATGCCATTTTCGTAATTAACGTCCCAAAAAACCATAAAACGGCACCCATATTGACATTTCAACTACATCGCAGACCCACAGGGGATGATGGTAGGTATTTCCCGTCTGCTACGTTGGATTTTGAAATAGTTGTTGTTTTCGTAATCAGCGACCCGATAAACCATAAAAACGATACCCATGTTGATTTTCAGAATTTGTCACCCCTTTTCCACCTTTTAGGGGTTGAATTCTGAAAGAGCCTGAAACAATTGTTTACTCATTTATTGACAGGAGTACTCCTGTGAAGTTTCGCATAAAATAGTCTAACTAATCTTGTTTTCCTATACATACTTTCAACCCCTTGTACACCCCTTAGGGGTTGAGTTTTCAAAAACCCTAGGACACGTAATTGTTTATTTCTAATCGTTTACCTAAAAACAAAGTTTCAGGTTTCTAGCTCTAAAAATGTTGGACTTCCATACAAACTCTTAACCCCATTTTCACCCCCTTAGGGCGCGAATTTGCAAAAATTCTTTCTTAGTGAATGCATACGTCATTACAACTTTCTGCCTGCCGAATTTAAGCGAAATCCGTTTAGTAGTTTCGGCTGTGCGTTGATAGATGAGTCAGTCAGGTTTGCCTTTTATATAATAGATTGAAAAAAAAAGAGTAAGAAAATAAATGGTTCTTACTATCATTGCTGGGCTTTGTGCCGATCCAATGATATGGCTAAAGGAAATAGTGATTCCGGACTAGCATAAACAGTACTTGAAAAAAAAGAGACAATAGAAAAAAGAATGATTCTATATAAAAAAAGAGAAAATAGAAAAAAGAATGATTCTATAAAAAAATAGCAGAGAAAAGTTTTGAAAGGCATATTGCCGGACCAAAACTGATTTGTGTTGCAGGGTTCAAAGGAATCGGTCCAATACTAATTGCCTTAAGGGTCGATATAGACCGGACCAGAGCTGATTGTTAATATCTGCAGGGTCATTATAGACCGGACCAGAATATGTTGCTGAATGTGTAAACATTTATGGTTTTTGTCAGGATAATCGAACGATGTTTTTCTATCTACAGATAACTAAGATTCTGATGGAGCGCGTGCGAGGACGCACGCATGTCAGCATGGCCGTGACGGTGCCTGCGCCATTGCATGTGCGGCGGTGCCGGTGTAGCTAGATAGAATTCTTGTAAACAATACGTGCACCGCACACCTGCAACATTGCACATGCGGTGGCGCCCGTTTGTCTAGCTTATTGTTTTGCTTGTATAAAACGGACGGAGCGGCCGCCGTTAGGGGAGTCTTGGCTCTGGCGTGGAACGGTGCGTTTGTCGTATTCTTCTTACGTGGTAGAGCCATGCTGCAGCTATATTAATAGTATAGTTGTAGCACGAATGGGTCGGCTCGACCGGGGAAGGACCACGCTCTCACAGAATACCAGCGTAAAATAGCAGCTTAATGCTGCTGTGTTTCGTATGGTGAGTGTAGAGAACCGGAGACCCTTTTTACTGGAAAAGAGGCATTCTATCTTAGTCCTCACGGCTGACAACGTATCTGCATTTAAATTCGCAAACGAAGATAGATGTAGATGTCTATGGGCCACAGCAACCACTTACCATCAGGTGGACTGTGTGCTCGTTTGTCACCCTTATTCTATAAAAAAAAAAAAAAAATTCCGTTACTAGCTTATCTTGACTCGTTGGATAATTAATTCGTGCAAACGAATTAATTATTATTCTTAACTACAAAATTAGTCTCGGTACAATTTATAGTTTATATTAAGTAATCTATTGTATATTAACCTTATTTAAAAGAAAAGTCCCGCTGGATTTCTTGCTGGTCCTTCCCAGGACAGAGGTTTTATCCGAACCGGTGGTAGTAGTACTATATTGAATTAAAGTGATTCTATTCTATTCTAAATGCCTTTTCATGTGACTCTATACATCATAATACCATCCTTCATAATAAGTGGGAATAAAGCTTTCCATTTAAGTTCTCTATATTCTGATGACCTTTTTACAAATACATTTATATTTTTATCCTTAATTTTTTGTTATTTTTAATTGCTCAGGTAATAAGCGCTTGCCACAAAATTTCAAAGGATGACCAACCAATGAAATTGTTAATTACTATTTTAAATGTTGATTATTTACCACGTGCTCGATGGTGAAGGAAAACGTTGTATAGAAATCTGCATGCCTAGGAAATTAAAAAAAAAATATTTTAATAAACATGTGGAGTTCGCCAACATGCATTGAAGTAGCACGGTATAGAATTTATCACCATCATCATTAGCCTGCGGCGGTACACAGCTGGACATAGTCCACAAACCAGGCGCGCCACTTAGCCCGATCTTCGGTATCACGCATCCAGTTGCTGCCAGCCGCCTTGCATAGATCGTCGCTCCATCTAGACACTTGTCCGGTAGACAATTACCGTTACCGTTACCGTTACAGCCTGTTTAAGTCCACTGCTGAACTTAGGCCTCCCCCGAAGATTGCATCATAGGGGATATTTTGTCATAGTTGCCACATTTGGCAAGCGTATTGGCAACCGCAGTATTTTATTTTTAATCGTTATTAGGAAGACGCTGCTGCCCTTCTACTGATTTCCCTGTCTGATCTTACCAAAGATACGGGGTGATATGAGGTAGTTGATATTCTTACACCGCCACTACACGGTAGACAATTGCTTGTTTTAAAACCCTCTCAGAGATGAGAGGAGACCTATGCCCAGTAGTGGCTCGTATTACTTTTTTTTTGCATGCCTTAAGCGCAAAGCGCGTAGGTATGTTCTACTAGCGCCTAAAATCAAGATTCCAACGTTTTGTCGCATAAAATCGTATCTAACAATCATATTGAGCATATAAATAATATAAAAAGCACATTGTCAGAAAGATAAATTATTGTTGAACTTATTAATTTTTCAAATTGATTAATTGCTATTTTTACGTAAAAAGTGATTTTAGTGGCTTATGGTGTAAATTTATCAAGTCCGCATGGAGGGGTAAACACGATAACTTTTGAAAATATGAATTGTTTAACTTAATCTATTTTTCAATCTCTTCATCTATCAAGTAGGAAGCCATGGAATGTAAATGGAAGAATAGAACTAAGTGTGCCGAGTTTGGCTTCGTTTTGTTAGTTATGATGGGACCTTACCTCCGGACTTGATAGAGTGACCTAAAAGTATACTTCGGTGAATGCTACTGGAACTCCTCGAAGAGTAGAACTAGGTGTGCCGAGTTTGGCCTGGTTTTGTTAGTTATGATGGGACCTTACCTCCGGACTTGATAGAGTGACCCGAAGGTATACTTCGGTGAATGCTACTGGAACTCCTCGACCAGTAGTACTAAGTGTGCCGACTATGCCCTCGTTTTGTTAGTTATGATGAGACCTTACCTCCGGACTTGATAGAGTGACTTGAATGTGTACATCGGTGAATGGTACTGGAACTCTTCGAAGAATAGAACTAGTGTGCCGAGTTTGGCTTCGTTTTCTTAGTTATGATGGACCTTACCTCCGGAATTGATAGAGTGACGAAGGTATACTTCGGTGAATGCTACTGGAACTCCTCGACCAGTAGTACTAAGTGTGCTGACTATGGCCTCGTTTTGTTAGTTATGATGAGACCATACCTCCGGACTTGATAGAGTGACTTGAAGGTGTACATCGGTGAATGCTACTGGAATTCCTCGACCAGTAGTACTACGTATGCCGAGTATGGCCTCGTTTTCTAAGTTATGGTGAGACCTTACCCCGGACTTGATAGAGTGACCTTAAGGTGTACTTCAGTGAATGCTACTGGAACTCCTCGAAGAGTAGAACTAGGTGTGCCGAGTTTGGCCTCGTTTTGTTAGTTATGATGAGACCTTACCTCCGGACTTGATAGAGTGACCTGAAGGTGTACTTTAGTAAATGCTACTGGAACTCCTCGAAGATTAGAACTAGGTGTGCCGAGTTTGGCCTCGTTTTGTCAGTTATGAATAGACCTTACCTCCGGACTTGTTAGAGTGACCTGAAGGTGTACTTCGGTGAATGGTACTGGAACTCCTCGAAGAATAGAACTAGGTGTGCCGAGTTTGGCTTCGTTTTCTTAGTTATGATGAGACCTTACCTCCGGACTTGTTAGAGTGACCTGAAGGTGTACTTCGGTGAATGGTACTGGAACTCCTCGACCAGTAGTACTAAGTGTGCCGACTATGCCCTCGTTTTGTTAGTTATGATGAGACCTTACCTCCGGACTTGATAGAGTGACTTGAAGGTGTACATCGGTGAATGCTACTGGAATTTCTCGACCAGTAGTACTACGTGTGCCGAGTATGGCCTCGTTTTCTAAGTTATGATGAGACCTTACCCCCGGACTTGTTAGAGTGACCTGAAGGTGTACTTCGATGAATGCTACTGGAACTCCTCGAAGAGTAGAACTACGTGTACCGAGCTTGGCCCCGTTTTGTTAGTTATGATGAGACCTTACCTCCGGACTTGTTAGAGTGACCTGAAGGTGCACTTCGATAAATGCTACTGGAACTCCTCGAAGAGTAGTACTAGGTGTGCCGAGTTTGGCCTCGTTTTGTTAGTTATGATGAGACCTTACCTCCGGACTTGTTAGAGTGACCTGAAGGTGTACTTCGATGAATGCTACTGGAACTCCTCGAAGAGTAGTACTAGGTGTGCCGAGTTTGGCCTCGTTTTGTCAGTTATGAATAGACCTTACCTGCGGACTTGATGGAGTGATTTGAAGGTGTACTTCGGTGACGTCTACTGGAACTCTTTGACGAATAGAATTACAATTTACATTTTTTCACGATCTTATGAGTCGTGCAATTTTGGATTTTCCAAGCTTTTTCTTAATTGAAATTTGACATAAAATTATCGGAAAATTGGAAGTATAGTTATAATTATAAGGTTTTTAGTGAAAACTTGTGTGTAATAAAACTACTTAAAATTTACGTATAATCATGTTATAAGTTTTTTTTAATGCGCTTAAGGCATGCACAATTGGATTTACCAATAGTTTTATATTAATTTACTGTGCGTAGCCTACGCTACGTGTCAATTTATATGTAATACATTTTAAGGAAACTAAACCAACGACAAAATTGTTCGTAATTAACATAAATGAGCGTGCTAAGGATCCATTGTTACTTGCTCGCTGTCGTCAATGAGATCCTTTGTTGTTAACAAGACAGAACTTTCTCGCTATATAATTTATTTTAACAATAAACTTTGCCAATATTTTGTACTTTCTTTTCTCCTATTAATATTTCTGTTTTATCGCATATAATTTTGTTAAGCTACAACATTTTCAATTTAACGCGCAATAAACATAGCATACATTTTTAATTTCAGCGTAAAATACACTACCTTATGATGAGCAGTCACGCTAATGTCCACTAGACCAACTCGAACGAATATTTACCTCGATTTGAAAAAGTTCTGGTTAACAAATTCAATTTATGTCGACCCTCCTTTTAACTAATTTCGGCTAATGCTGCCATAGCATTATAGAAAATCCCTCAACTGCGACTGTACTAAGTACGCAATAAAAGTAAAGCTTGCAATAAAAGTTACCGGAAATGACGTGAGTCGCAAGTTGTCGCTACGTACTAGCATTATAGTGGACATTACCGTTAGTGTAATATTAAGTGTCTTCTGCAGAATATGCTCCTAGATTCTTTTAAAGCTGAATAATTCTTTGACTTTCAAATCTTAAAAGTTACAATTTGAAACTGATTTCTTTAACTTCTTTCTCTGTGCAGAAATTAATTTGAAGCTACTTTTTTAATAATAAAGATGTAAAAAATAATTTAGATCCGCGTAATAAAATAGAATGATAAATGGATTTCCGCAAAGTAACGCCAGATTCTATGAATCATTTTTTTATAAAATAAAATGACAAACGAACTCACTCCACCTGATGGTAATTGGCTACTGCAGTCAAGTTCCAAGGCTACAGATGCGTTGTCACCCCTGATGACTAAGATGAAATGCCATCAGTCTGTAATTATACTGGCTCTGCTACTACGCACTGGTTATTGGTTGCAAAATAATGTATGAGGGCCTACCATTCAACTGCAAAATAATGTATAACTGCCTAAAATTCAGACCCATTTTTAAATAGAATTAATAAATTTAAAAAAACGAGCACACAGTCCACCTGATGGTAGGTGGATGCTGTGGCCTGTAGAAATTTACATTTATCCTTGATTAAAAATCAATATGCAGATGAGTTGTCACCCCTGAGGAGTAAGATGGAATGCCTCGTAGCCAGTAAAAAGAGTCTCCATTTCTCTACACTCACTTAAGCTGTTATTTCACCTGCGTGAAATTCTGTGAGAGCGTGGTCCTTCCCCGGTCGAGCCGACCCATTCGTGCTACAAATATACTACTAATATAGCTGCAGCATGGCTCTACCACGTATAAAGTATCTTAAAATTAAATAAAGTCTTCTACAGTCTTTGTGTAAGATCGTCCATTATTTTTGTGAACATAAATTGTCACAATATTTTTTTTTATTGGATAAGGGTGACAAACGAGCACACAGTCCACCTGATGGTAAGTGGTTGCTGCGGCTCATAGACATCTACATCTAGCCTCTATTACAAATCAAAATGCAGATGCGTTGTCACCCGTGAGGACTAAGATGGAATGCCTCATTTTCAGTAAAAAGGGTCTCCGGTTCTCTACACTCACCATACGAAACACAGCAGCGTTAAGCTGCTATTTTACGCTGGTATTCTGTGAGAGCGTGGTCCTTCCCCGTTCGAGCCGACCCATTTGTGCTACAACTATACTACTAATATAGCTGCAGCATGGCTCTACCACGTATAAAACGTAGTTAAGGTAGCTTGTAAGTTAGGAAAAAAGTTTTCGTCTCCTTTCACATCAACCGTCTTTAAACTGCTTCAAACGTAAGTCGTGTATGCAGATTATCTCTATTTTCAGAACTTGCAATGCTACACGTAATATTTTAACCAAAAATGTCCAGTACCAGCTAATTTTCAATTTTTTGAGAGGGGATCCGACTTTCGTTTCAAAATGCCGCCCCTTAAAATCTGTCACTCCTCCCCTTGCTACGCCTGTACTGTTATATTGGTGTTTTTAAAATAAATGTTAATAATATTACAGTATCAGAATATGCCTTAATATTAAAAAGATAAATCAAATCTCAGCGCCTCATAACAGAAGTTGAAGACTTTCTTCCAAAAACTCTTGATGACGGGGAGAACACACCGCCGGCCATCCCGCGGTGTGAGTGCTCCATGCCGGATGTTCGGTTCTCACAGCGCTCGGTCCGCAAAGCACTCCTCTCCCTGGACATCCACAAGTCAAGTGGGCCTGACGGAATCCCCCCAATTGTGCTGAGGACGTGTGTTCCGGAGTTGGCACCGGTTCTAACGCGTCTTTTCCGGTACTCGTACTCCTAGGCGTAGTCCCGAAATCATGGAAGACAGCTTTTGTCCAACCGATCCCTAAAAAAGGCGACCGCTCAGACCCGTCCAACTACAGGCCTATCGCTATCACCCCCTTGTTCTCCAAAATAATGGAATCCTTTATAAACTGCCAGCTCATGCGGTACCTTGAAGATCACCAGCTGATTAGTGACCGCCAATACGGTTTTCGTCGGGGTCGATCAGCTGGTGATCTTCTGGTCTACCTGACTCATAGATGGGCGGAGGCAGTAGGGTCCAAGGTGGAGGCATTGGCCGTTAGTTTGGACATTGCGAAGGCTTTCGATCGGGTTTGGCACAAAGCGCTTCTTACGAAGGTCCTTCCTATGGGCTTCCGAGAAATTGTGCAATTGGATCACCAGCTTTCTTGCAGATCGGAGCATCAAAGTCGTTGTAGACGGTGCATGCTCCGACTACAAACTATTAACGCTGGTGTTCCACAGGCTGCGTGCTATCACCAACGCTGTTTCTTCTGCATATCAATGATATGTTGCAAACCGGTAGCATTCATTGCTATGCGGATGATAGCACTGGTGATGCTCTATACGCCGGCCGTGCGAATATTTCTCGGAAAACGTCGCCGAGTACCGGAACAAACTTGTCTGAAGTCGAGTCTTTGCTGAACAAAGTCTCGGATTGGGGCGACTAAATCTAGTCCAGTTTAATCCTCAGAAGACAAGTTTGCGCGTTTACCGCTAAAAGAACCCTTTGTCGTATCTCCTCAGTTTCAAGGCACTCCTTGTTGCCTCAGCCAGTATCGGAATCCTCGGCGTCGACATTTCGGGTGACGTGCGGTTTCGCGGTCACTTGGAAGAGAAGGCCAAATTGGCCTCTAAAAAGCTTGGCGTGCTCAGCAGAGCGGGACAGTATTTCATGCCAGCACAACGCCTGCAACTTTACAAGGCGCAGGTTCGGCCTCACATGGAATACTGTTCCATCTCTGGGCTGGGGCTCCCCAGTGCCAGCTCCTTTCACTTGACCGCATCCAGCGCAGAGTGGCTCGAATCGTCGACGACCGAGGTCCTTTCCGATCGGCTCGATTCATTGGCGCTGCGAAGATGTTGCATCTCTTTGCATTTTCTTTCGCATTTACCACGGGGTGCTCTGAGGAATTGTTCGGATTAATCCCAGCCGCCACATTTCACGAACGCACATCGCGGCAGAACTCCCGATACCATCCACACCATCTGGATGATTGGCGGTCCACCACTGTGCGATTTAGAAGATGTTTTCTTCCTCGCACAACTTCCTTGTGGAATAGTTTACCACCAGCGATTTTCCGGACCGATACGACTTAGGACCTTCAAGAAAGAGCCTACTCCTTTTAAAAGGCCGGCAACGCATCTGAAATTCCTCTGGTTCCCCTGGTGTTGCAGTTGTTCATGGGCGGCGGTAGTCACTTACCATCAGGTGAGCCGCATGCTCGTTTGCCCCCTCTCCTATAAAAAAAAAAAACGAGATATAATATTATTAGTACGAAAGACGCCATTTAAATGTCAGTCTTAAGGCGGTTCTTCACGTTGGCCAACATAGTGGCGAATGTGTTGGCCAATACCGATGGCCATCGTGTAGAGCGGGTGTTTGTGCTTCACTTGGTATGTATTGGAATTATGGCCCACAAGTTGGCGCGAGATCCGTGTGGTGTCGGTTTTTTACAAAAGATCAAAGGGTTGTGGCAGAGTATTGGCCGCCGCGTCCACACGTTGTGCACATGTTTTTAGTTTGCTACGAGCTCCCAGAGTGATCGCACGCACCTTTTCTTATACACATTCACGTAGTAACGGTATGCTGATAATAAAAAACCGCAGCAGTCGTTAGCACCTCCATATCCGTTTTAATAAATTCGTCCGCACATTGGCCTGAACTGAAGCAAACTGTACGACCTTCCAAAGTGTGGACGCCATCACAAAATCTTGGCTAATATCTTTGCCAACACATTGGCCACAATGTTTTCCAACGTGAAGAGCTGCCATTACATGGAAGTCGAATATAAACACCTAACGGTATCAAGTCGACTTGACACAATAAATATTAAATAAGGACTTCATTTGCGTTTGTTCTCAGCTCATTTCAAATTCCAAAGAGCGTAGCATTTATAATCTTACCTTCGCGTAACCTGCATAAAACATAGAATTTAAACTCTAGTACTATAGTAGTAATATAAGCAATTTTACTAAAATATAACTTAAATTGAAAATTTCAAAACCCCGAAACAAAAAGAGCGGAGACCCTTTTTACTGGAAACGAGGCATTCCACCTTAGTCCTCACGGGTGACAACGCATCTGCATTTTGGTTCGTAATCGAGGATAGATGTAGATGTCTGTGGGCCGCAGCAACCACTTACCATCAGGTGGACTATGTGCTCGTTTGTCACCCTTATCCTATAAAAAAAGCCGATGATCTTCAAACGGCTGAAAAGATTTTTTTGAATCATAGCTAAGAACACTTTCGAACAAATCACCTTTCAAACAAAAAAAAAACTAAATCTTAATCGGTTTATCCATTTGATAGCTACGATGCCACATACAGACACACAGATACACACGTTAACCATCTAACACCCCTCTTTTCGTCGGGGGTTAAAAACAATACTTATCGACCAAATTGACAACATATTGAAAATGGGCCAAATTAACTAGTGCCTATACCGTTACGTAGGTGTCGTAAGAGACGACAGAGGGAAACTAACCAGTAGATGAGCAGCAGCATGTCCCTGATTACTTAAAATAATAGATTCAGTTTCAGATTCAAAACTTTTATTTGCATCAAACATGGTAAATACAGGTGTTAATTACATACATTTTAGGCCAAACATGTTTCACCGCTTATATAGAGGCATACAAATATCAAATTTAATTCTATGTCTAATTCAGTTACTCATTATTAAGTTATTAATTACAAAATTTTGAAAGATACATTGAAATTAAAATTTGTATATAATTACTCATTAGATAAGAGCCGTGGTAGCTCAGATGGTTAGCGTTTGCTGTAAATTTCACAGTACGCGAACAAACCGTGTTCGATCCCTGCCGGCACCAATGAAATTGTTAATTGCAATTTTAAGTGTTGATTTACCACGTGCTTGGCGGTGAAGGAAAACATCGTGCGGAAACCTGCATGTCTGAAATTAAAAATATATTTCGAAGACATGTGAAGTTCCTCAACACGCATTGGGGCAGCGCGGTGGACACTTCTTGCCCTAAAACCCTCTCAGAAATGAGGGAGGCCTGTGCTCAGCAGTGGGACGTATATAGGCTGTAACTTTAACTCATTAGATAATTATAAATTATTATTAAATAGAATAGATATGTCAGATAATTATTAATTATTATTAAACAGGATAAAAGTGTCAAAATAATTGTTAATTATTATTAAATAAAATAAAAATGTCCATGATAAGTGAAATCATAGTGGTTCATTTGTTAAATTTACAATCTAGAAATTGACTCTATAAAAAGTACTTTCTGTAAGAAGATCATAGAGGCCTTTTTTAAATCTTGAGAAAGATAGTGCTTTAATATGCTGAGGAATTTTATTATATATTTTGACACACATATATAGACAGCTTTTATTATATTTAGATAGTCTAGGAAGTGTGTCGATTACAAGTTTTTCAGGGTATCTGTTGCTTCGAGAAGATATATTTTTTGCTTTAGTAAACAAATGGTTGTGTTGTTTGACGAACAAACATATCATACATGTAGAGCGAGGGCAATGTCAATAACTTAAGCTTTTTGAATAAAGGTCTACATGAATGAAATGGTGCTTTGAGAGTTAGTGCTCGCAAACATTTTTTTTGAGTGATAAAGGCTTTATTTAACTGAGAACCATTTCCCCAGATAATTAACATGTAACGCAGAATAGAAACTACATAAGCGTGATACACTGACAGGGTTGTATTTATGTTCGTGACTTTTCTAATATACCTTAAAGCATATACAAATTTATTTAGTCTATCACACACTGATTTAATATGAGACTCCCAGTTAAGGTTTCTATCAATTACTAAGCCAAGAAATTTTGTTTGCGTCATTTCTTCGATTTTGGTTCCGTTGTGATATATGTCAAGTTTATTAATTTTCAAATTGTCAAATTTAATATAATGAGTTTTGCTAAGATTAACTTTTAAATTATTTATATTTAACCATTTTATTACTGATATATAATAAACTGTATATAATAATCTGCGGTTATACTACTATATTTATAATGACAAACTTCTCCTAGTATATTTGTCATTTTTGCGTTTCGTTCTACCATAAAAACTAGAAACATGACGGTGTTTTTGTTGTGTCTTTTAATGTTTGTTTTCATATCGCTTATATATACAATATTATAATCGATTACTTAAATGCTACTATACCTTATTGTGTCATTAATCATCATACGCGAAGTAAATGCGAAGGAAGGATACAAACTTAGTTCCAAAATTTTGGGGAATGAAGATTAATGAGTTTAGTAAAGATTTCTAGTAATCGAATTTTATCAGACATATTGGCAATAAATTGAAGATGGGACAAATTAAGATAGGCAATAATTTAAAATAAATATTGTGAAACTAGTACAAGTGTTTATCGAAATCACAAAAATGAAGCTGGAGTTTCACCAAGTGACAACAATCGCAAGTATAAATTATAAATGGTTACTCTTGGTGTGTGCTTAGCCTAATTAATAAAAAATAATTATAAAATACGGTTCAAAATTGGCGAAGATATCACGTAAAATACGAAGTGCGCTTGCTTAGTCAAGTTAAATTTTTACGATCGTTAGTACTTATATATATTGTTAATTGCACATTATCCGAGCAACCCGGGTTCCATCCCCGCCGGCACCAATGACTATTTACACAAATTACTTGCAATTTTTTTTAACTCTTTATTAATGAGCTTAATCACAATGTGAATATGTCGCTCCGTTAGTTCAACACCAAAAACGAATACATTAGGTATACATAAACTTAATTACATTATATATTTCTTAAATCCGTAATTAATTACAATAAGTAGAAGAAGTTATGCATTTAGTTAAATCAAAATTCCCATATCAATCACACTGAGAAAAGTGTGATCGATCCGAGAACTTCTTCTTGTAAAGTTTGATTAATCATTTTAAATCGTCAGAATATGGCTTAGCTAAAATTATATTACAATCAGCGAAGTCTTTTAAGATGTGATGGCACTTATCAATACGAAAGGCAGCATTGTGGGCACACTCCATCAAGACATGCATTAGGTCCTCGGGACCACCGCATTGATCACAGTTGGGTGACTGGACCTTTTTCATGAGAAATGCATATTTCCTAGATGGAATGTGTCCAGTACGAAACCTCATTATCACTACTGAATCTTGTCGCGATAGCTTATGGTTATCAATCCATGGTATTTTAGGCGGTTGTGGCTGTACCGTCTTGTACCAAATACCCTTTTCTTTTGAACGTAAACCGAAATACTCCTTCCATAGTATGTAACATTTCTTTTTTATAATAGAAATACATATATATCACCAGCCTTCTTGCAGATCGGAGCATCAAGGTCGTTGTAGACGGTGCATGCTCCGACTACAAGCCTATTAACGCTGGTGTTCCACAAGGCTGCGTGCTATCACCAACGCTGTTTCTTCTGCATATTAATGATATGTTGCAAACCGGTAACATTCATTGCTATGCGGATGACAGCACTGGTGATGCTCTATACACCGGCCGTGCCAATATTTCCCTTATTACCCCATTACACTAATGTGTAATGGGGTAATATGCTGTATTTGACACCATCCGTAGTAGCCTGTCTAGCCAAGATATCTACTCGCTCATTATATTCCATACCACAATGAGACGGAATCCACTACAATTTTATAGATTTTGATCTGAATTTTAACCCATAAATAGTATCCAGAACGGTGTAGGCTGTTGGTGTGCCTCGTGTACCCGAGGTGCTCCGAGCCAGGTGTTGGAGTGCGCTTCTTGAATCTGTCAATATCGCAATATTATCTTGTGATAGTGATGCAGCGTATGACAGTGCTTCACATATTACTACAAGCTCAGCCTCCATGATGCATATATTACTATCAATCTTAAATTGTAAACTAAGATTATATTGTGGGTCAAAAAAAGCTGCACCAAGTTTTATAATAACATCCATACTGCCTGTTAATGTAATCCAAACATATTAAATTTAGATTAAAATTGTTGTAATTTCTTTTAGCTTTTGAAATACACGGAATATTTAAATCAACTATGTTTCTTAAATCTATGTTACTGACCCATGTGCTTATATTAAACATTTCTAATTTTTGACTACTGTGAATGCGGGTATCGACGAATTGATAATAAACAGATAATAGTAGCGGTTTCTTTTTATTACGCCAATATCATTCAATAGTTTTAGTGTGATGTTATTTTTCATTGATTTAGCTTTTAAGATGAATTTCCCTGCCAAAAAAGCTCTCCGTACATGCAATGGAGGGAGGCATAGCTCACTCTCAATTGCATGAATAGGAGTAGTTTTAATGAATCCTCCGATCACTCGTAACACCTGGTTTTGTATTTTGTCTAACTTACTAAAATACTTTTGACAGCTGTTATCGAATAAATAACTCCCATAATCTAGTCTAGTCCTTATAACGGCGATATACAATCTTCTTAAATGCTTGGGATGTACTCCTCAACCAGGTCCTACTAAAACTTTAAATATGTTTAAGAATCTAGAAATCTTATTCGTTAATTCCGTAATATGCTTATTCGTTTTTAAAGTCCTGTCCAGCCACATCCCTAAATACTTGAATGTGTTTACTACTTCTATTTTATTATTATTTATGTTTATTGAAATGGATTGCCTACAAATACCTCTTTTAAAAATACAGATCTTTGTTTTAGCCATTGAAATCTCTAAACCTAAATCTATGAGCAAACTATACATTTTATTTAAGGCCAATTGCAATTCAGTGGAAGCTCATTTAAAATTTTACCCGAAGTATATAACACATAATCATCAGCATACTGAGAAATCTTTACATTAGAATTAATTTGTTTACAAATGTGAATAGTTGAAATATTAAATAGTAGTGGAGCGATAGAATCACCCTGGGCGATTCTAGACCTGTAGATCTGGATAAAATTACATTATCCACCTGAACACTTAAGTATCTTTCCCTTAAGAAAGTCAACAAATATTTACAAACTTTTGATCCAGCACCTAATCGATCCAAATTCACTAGCAAAGCCGTAATATCTATGTTATTGTACGCATTCTCTATATCAATAAAGCAACCTACTGTGATTTGATCTTTTGAAAAGCCCAATTGTACTCTAGTAACTAAATTACTGAGATTGTCCAAACATGATTTTGATTTCCTAAATCCAGTGGTCTCTTCATAAAATAGATTTTCATTTTCCATCAACCATTCCAGTTTATTTCGCAGCGTAGCATGGAAGATTTTACTCAGTCAAGACATCATCGAAATACGTCGAAACGATGATAAAGATGAAGCCTCACGCCCTGCTTTTGGAATTGGTATGATGCGTATTTCTCGCCATTGAAATGGTACAAAACTTAGAGAGTAAAACAAATTAAATAGTTATAGTAAAATAATAAATTCGTCTTTGGGAAGGTGTTTGATCATGGAATAGGATATATTATCCACACCTGGAGAAGTATCTTTTGTTTTAACACAACACGTTAGCTCACTCATTGAAAAATGAGAGTCAATTTTAATGTTACGAGATGAAAAAAACGGGTCTTTTGGACAAACTGAGTCTGGAGTCAAACTGTGCAAACGGTCATTTGCCATAGTTAGATCAACATAACTCCTATTTGTATTAGAACACCCATAACCTTTCAACCACTTCATTTTCTGCCACATCCCGTGTACAGTAGTAGACTCGTCCATCGAAGAACAAAAATTAGATTTAAACGACTTCTTAGTTGCCTTTCTAATTAGTAATTATGTAATTCTAATTTTATCTTTTAATTTATCTAAATTATCAGGAGTAGGGTTTTTCTAAATAGAGTAAGAGCTAGGCGCCTTTCTGCAACAGATTTAGATAAGTCGGTATTCCAATATACTTTAGGAGAAAAATGTTGTGAGGGATCTTGGCTGGTTCTGTAAAAAGGAATATAAGCATCAGCGGCTTTATTGATCATACCTAAAAATAAATCGTAACATGTCTGCGGATCATCATGAATAAAAACAAAACTTGAAATTTTATCTTCTAAGTATGAGCTATTTCCATCCCAGTTTGCTTTTTTATAGTTCCTTTTCTTTAGAAATTGACGGTCACTATTGTAATATGACAAATTAATCTTAACAATCAAATGATCACTGCCTAATGACTCATTAGTAACCTTCCAATCTAACTGCAACGCTATATCCGAAGATGCAATAGAGATGTCAGGGGACGACTTCTGTATTATTCCGTTTACATATTTAACGCGAGTAGCTGTGCCATCACACAAGGAAACAATATTATTTTCAATTAAAAAGTCAAAAATATTGGTGCCTCTTAAATCAACCTTACTAGACCAGCTGGGATGATGTCCGTTGAAGTCCCCAAGAATCAATGTTTTGTTAGTTTTAAAAGAAAATATTTCATCCCAGTCATTCTGATAAGTTCGTATGGTAGGTGGGCAATATATAGAAAGTATGTAATTCATGTGCGCACAGTTAAAAATTTTAATACAAATTATTTCAATTCCGGAATTAGAAATGTGGACAAGTATTAGTTGAGTCTTTAAAGATTTTTGTGAACAAATAGCAACCCTACCATACGAATCATCTTGGTCACTGCGGTAAATATTGCAACCACTGATTCTGAACTTAACTTCAGCATTCAGCTATGTCTCACAAATGGCAGCAATATGAATTTTCTCACTACTTAACAGCTGGTCACATTCCGCACGTCTGGGCACTACACTTTGTGAGTTCCACTGGAAAATGTTTATTTTGTAATATCTACTCATTATTGTCCGAAGAAACTTTTAAAAAGAAAAATCCCAAATGCACTGCCGCACCATAGGTACTAACCATTCAATAACTAATGATGTTTCTTGAATTATTTTGTTCTTAATTTCTTCTTGTGAATTTGCTAATATAGCATATAACTTAGCAAGTAACTGTCTAAAATTTAGGGTCGATCTAAGCTTCCCCCTTCTCTCTTCTTGATTGGAGCTTATTTTCAATATTATCATCATTATTGTTAATTATTTCTTCCGATTCTGACGATATATCGTTTTCAAACAATTCATTCTGATTTTGCTTCTTCTTCCTTTTTGTCTTCGTCCCTATAGTCTTTCCTTGTAAAGTTTGCGGAACCTTCTTAGCACACGATTGTAATGTGAATAGAAATGAATTAGTGTTAGAAGCATTTTCAAATTGTAAACGCGGTACCGATCGAGTTACGCTTGCGTAAGTCATTACCCCATCTTCGTTTTGTGGGATAGAGGACATAGGTATGAGCTCGGGCAGATTATTATATAAAGTTGTATTTAGGTTGAGATGTGTTTGAGCCGTCTGTAATATAGTTGTATCTTGTTCTACTCGTTCAGGTTGAGGTTCTGGAGGAACATACACTTGTAAGGACTTTTTATAAGAGCAATTGAATTCAGCAATTACAATTCTTAGATACTTCTCTTTTATAAATATAGGGCACGATCTATCCAACGATATATGACTTCCGATACAGTTAACACATCTAAAAGTTGTGGTCTCACAATTAGCATATCCCTTTCCACACTTAGGGCGTACAATCTTTTTAGAGGGGCAGACACATAAAATATGACCTCCAACACCTCGAACACTGAGTGACTGGGAAGATATAGGGCTCGACGTTAATCTTCATGCCGTAAATGTATTCTGATGCTGGAAAAGATGAGCCCTTAAATTCCAGTCGTACTGATTCATTATCTTCCCATCCCTTTCCTTCCATTTTCTGCGCTTTAAGCGTTTTAAACCTAATATCTCGTAATCACTTGAAATTACCTCCAGCATTTCTTTTCGGTCATCTCCAGCTCAATATACTTAATGACACCGTATAAAAAGCAACCTCTAATGGCCTTTGAAATCTCCATCCTAACTCCTTCAAAGGTGTACAGTTCATCAGCTCATAAGCACATTCGCACATTCAATGGAGCAATTCGCACATAAATGGAGTAACGGTGGCTCCGCGCCGTAGGCTGCGTCTCCTAGACAGACCAGTTACACGTACCAAACGTGCAGCCTATGCACCAACAAATCGAGCATTGATACTAGTAGGGGACATACTCACTCAACACGATGAAATTGACATATTTGCAGACAGTATGACACGTCTGCTGAATCTTTTTAGTAAAATTATCGATAATAAGATAATTAATAATTTGACAATTTAATTTGTTTGACAATGTACTATTTATTAATTTGTATTTAAGATGTAATTTTAATTATGGACACATATTGTAATTAGCTTTTATTGACATTGCATTGTAAATTAATATGACAAAATATTTCATAGCCTGACATTGTATGACTGTATCCTTTTTCTTTTTCTTTTATATTCATATTTTATTATGTTATTTTCATATTTTAATTTCTCAACACGCGCTGCTATAGGCTTGAGATTTTGAAGTACTAATATTGCATAATTGTTTAATTTATTACTATTATTTTTAATTATAAATTTATAAGTGATAACTATTAACTCGTTTATTATAATTGGATGATTTTTTAAAATATTTTTGCATATAAAATTAAACCTTGTGTGCGTGTTGGATTTTCTGTAAGCCACAAGAGTTTTTAATAGAAAAATAAATAAATAAATAAAAATAAATTCAAACTGCACAAATACTTTGTTCGCGTTCACATATTTCACACGGCTGATATGCTTAATGTTATTGGATTTTAAAAGGTTTGCAAGCACAAATTGTTTAGGTAATTGTTGGAAGCAATTAATATATAAATCAACTTTCTGTCCCACTCTCTTCCCACTTCTTGAAACCGTAATCCACCTTTCTTTCTCATCCTCTTCTCTGCGTCTCTTACTACAAATAGGTGTAATAACCTCATCGTGAATAATTGCTTCACATTGAGCGGAGTTTTCTTGTAAACAAATCTCCGTTTCCACTTCATTGTTTTCAATTAAAATAGAATTAATGGTCTCCCCTTCTAAAACTTGATTTTCTTCCATGGTGAACAAAGTACACCAATGAATGCTCCAAAATTAAAGCATGGCAAACCACGCATGCACGTTGATAACCAACAGCTAGACTAATATTCGTAAGTATGAGTACGGTACGATTTCTTTACTCATGTGGTATGAGCGCACGCCTATTCAATCCACACGTCTGTTGCGAACGGGCGCTCAGACCGAACTGACTTGCAATTTTAAATGCTGATACACCACGTGGTGGATTTTGTGTGTGATTCAATTAGATTTTTAATTTCAAGGGCCTCGCGAATTCTCCTTGGTAGGAATCGGTGTTCTTTTGCGAGGATTTGTGGTACGGACCATTGCTGATCTAATGGCGTGGACGATCTTGAACATGTTCACAGACTGCATGCAGACTTCCCGGAGCGAAAAATTCCCGGAGAGAAAAGTTATAACTAAACGAGATAAAATCCGTTAAATTAGTTTCATCTAATGTGTAGTATTCGCGTATATATAAGGAATCGTTATCTTAATATACACCAAAAGACCACTTTGTTTCTATTTAATTTCATTTTTAACTCAACTTTTAATTTAGGTTAGGGTTTACGGTCTTGACACATGCTGCCACTTTTTGATTTCTTAGCCATCTTTTTAATCTAAAGATTCAAATATAAGAACATATGCTTAATCTAGGTGTAAATAAATTTAATTAAGTAAATTGTAAATTAATCTTAAAAACAGTTAAAATTTACTAGCTTCTTATGCCAAATAGTGAGTTTAAACCTTTATTTGTGACATTTTTTTTTTCATAAATTTGTAGGCGTTTGATCCTTTAAGCATATAAAATTACCTAAAGTTCGTTTATTGCCTTCGTAAAATATGAGGGAAAACGTTTCCTCTTGAATAAGCAGATAAGAGGAACCTCTCATAAACTTTTAATAAGAATTTATTAAAGTTTATGAGAGGTATTTGGGCTTTACCTTTTAAATTTCTCAAAGAGTCATTTATTCTTTACAACCTATCAAAAGTCCGGTGGCGGTGTAAAAATATCTACCATCCTACCTATATCATTTATTTACTAGTTTATTTTTTATTGCATTTCTTAAAACAAAAGAATACAAAGGGTACCGCCACTACAAGGTAACCGTCACCGTGTAGTGGCGGTGTAAAAATATTCACCTACCGACTAAAAATAAAAAAAAACTGCGGTTGCCAAGCGTGGCAACAATGGCAAATACCCCCCTATGAGGCAATCTATGGGAGGCCTATGTTCATCAGTGGACTTTAATAGGCTGTAATGGTGACGGAAGGTATATTTGCCATAGTGGCCACACTTGGCAGGCAGGTTGGCAACCGCACTTTTGTATTTTCTATGGGTTTCTCCCGTTGTTAGAATTTGCCTTAATCTTCACGCTTATCCTTCGGATTTATGATCGCAATACCAGACGTGAGCACCTTTAGTATTAAGTTGTTTAGTTAGATACTACTTATAAAATTAAGGAGTCAGCGGCTCCGTGGCGCAGTGGCTTAGCAATGAGTTGCAGCGCTAAAAGGCCGGGGGTTCGCATCCGCACGCAACAAGTATGGCCTACAAATAATTGTTCCGCGTCTAGATGTTTGTCCTTGGGAAATTTATGTATGTAAACTGCCCACGCAATACAGGAGAAAATCCTAGTGTGAAGGTAATATTTAAAAAAGGAATACATGAACGAAAATAACCCCTGGGAATGTGGTGATCGCTTCCATGCTGGCTCTTTTATAATTCATAAAAATTATTGATAAAAATAATTTGCAAATTATATGTCTAAAAAATAATCCCGCTGGGTTTCTTGCTGGTTCTTCCCAGGACAGAGATATTTTCCGAAGCAGTGGTAAATAAAAAAAACTTTCAATAAGTACTATGTAATATTCTATTCTACTCTACTATATTCTGCTCTATTCTACTTTATTCTGCTCTATTATGTTCTATCCTATTCAGTTTTATTTTATTCTGTTCTATTAGCATTTCATTCTGTTCTATTCTATTCTTTTATATTTTATTCTATTTGCCGCAGTGCAACACGCGTGGTACTGTTATCAGCGATCTGCTGGCTTGTGTGGTGATAGTTGCAAATCTTCTATAATTAATAAGGCCAATGTGCTCAGCAGCAACATCTAGGATTGTGATCGTCTTTGTGTCTTTAAGTACAGTATCTATGTCTACTTTTCACTATTGTAGTTACATATGGTATGTAACTACCAATAGTACTAGTACTAGTAGTACTAGTCAACTATAAATCAAAATGCAGATTCGTTGTTACCTTTTAAGACTACGATGGATTGCCTCGTTTCCAGTAAAAGGGTCTTTGGTTCTCTACACTCACCATACGAAACACAGCAGCGTTTCCAGTAAAAAGCTGCTATTTAACGCTGGTATTCTATGAGACCGTAATCCTTCCCTAGTTGAGCCGACCCATTCATGTTACAACCTTATTACACCTGCAGCATGGCTCTATCACGTAAAAAAAGATTGAAATATAAAGCTACATTTGAAATAATAAACATTGAAAAGATAACGAGCGAAAGTTGCGAAATAGGAAAGCTTTAAGGACGCAGTGAAGAAAAAATCCCCCTTGAAAAAGTTTATAGACAGTTCTCAGGTAAGGAAGGAGACTCATGGACAGGTTGGGTCCCTCGTTAGCAGATAAATTGTGTTACTTTAAAAGAATGAATCCTTTTCAGAAAGTATGAAAGGCGTCTCGAATCGACGATTTTAATGAGAAACAGACGGCAATTAGTAAACTTTTGATTCTTGGTTCAACGTTGTTTCTTAATTTTAATAAGTATTTAATTCATTTCCTGTTTTTTATGGCGAGAATCTTGACTATATTCAAGAGCGAAAAAAGGAGAGTTTACGTTGTAGAGCCATGCTGCAGCTATATTATGGTCGGAATGGAGCTATGTTATGGCACGAATGGGTTGGCTCCACCGAAGTCGTTAAATAGCAGCTTAATGCTGCTGTGTTTCGTATGGTGAGTGTGGAGAACCGGAGACCCTTTTTACTGGAAACGAGGCATTTCATCTCAGTCCTAAGGGTGAAAATATCTCTGCATTTTGATTCTTAATCGAGAATAGATGTAGATGTCTATAGGCCACTGCATCCAATTACTATCAGGTGGACTGTGTGCTCGTTTTCACCATTATTCTATAAACTATAAATAGTCGTCGGTCGGCAGTCGTAAGTGCTACACGCTTTTGTAATGAGTAAATCGGATTACTTCAAAGTACCTACAATGTCCAAATGTGATATCTGTAAAAAATCATTTACAAAATCTCTTCCCGGATTGAGTGTAGTAAGTGTGAAAAATTGTGCATCTTAACACGAAATGCAGTGGCTTGACAAACAAACAAATCGCAGCACTGAAAGCGGCCTCCAGCCTGGAGTGGACTTGCCTTGATTGTCAGCAGGAATCACCGAGACGGAACTCATCTATTGTAATCCCAGAAGAAGACGATGAAGAAGAGGATAAACGCGTCTTAATAAACTCCAAAAACTTGTTGAGTTCAATAAGTAAGGAAGTTGAAAAAGCAATAAAAAGTGAAATGCGGGAACTGAACGAGTCTCTACAGTTTCATAGTGCTAAGCTAGAAGAAGTAGTCGAATGTATAGATGCATTTAAACAAACCATTAAAGTTCTAGAACGAAAAAATATAGAGCTTACTAATAAGAACAACAATTTGGAAACGCGGGTAGGTGCCCTTGAACAGCAACTGCAAGAATTAGAGCAAGAAAACTTACAAATTGCATAGAAATATCAAATGTTCCTACCAGCCCACAGAAAATACCAAAAACTGGTGGAAAGCATCGCTCTGAAACTCCAACAGCCCTCGAAGGAATAAAAAGTATTCGAAGACTTCCTGGAAAAAGACCATCCGGCGAACATAAAGGTAGAATTTCAAGACGAGCTTTCACAAGAAAAATGGATATCAGCAAAATCCACTAAGACTACCGTAGCAGACATCTATCCTACAGAAAAGAACAGCAATAATGTCGTGTACATCAGAGAAGCAATGACAAAATATAATAACATTATATTGTGGCAGGCGAAGCAGGATTTAAAAATAACCAGAATTATAAGTATGTATGGTTTAAGAAGGGATATGTAAAGGCACGTAAGGATGACGGTTCAAAATTTATACATTGAAAACCCTGCATGATCTAAATGTTCTAACTAAGCTTTCTTAAATTTGTACTTATCCATATACCTAGCCATAAGGTCTAAACTCATTTTATAATTGAATTATGTTAGATGACATTTGTGAGATATCTGACTGCCTAAATATAAATCAATTTCTAAAAGATATTCCTAATTACCATGTTAATCTATTGTGCATTCATTTTAATATCAGATCCCTAATTAAAATTTCACAGCACTGGAACAATGCATAATAACGTCAAATAAACCTATAGATGTCGTAATTCTAACTGAAGTTAATGTAATGGATAATACTAGCAGTTTGTTTCATATCAATGGCTATCAAATGTTTACGGCGTTAAGAAAAACTAGAAGGGGTGGCGGTATAATCATTTACGTCAGTAACAAACACAAATGCAACATAAAAACTATAAAAACAAAACACTTTGAAAACATATTACTAACAATCACCACTAACTCAAATTACATTACGAATATATGTGCCATATACCGCCCTCCCAGCTCAGTAAAACCTTTTATTGACTAACTCCTAAACCTAATCGACAATTACTCTTGTGACACAGACTTATACTTACTAGGCGATATAAACATTGATCTGAAATTAGACAATCCTGCAAAACATAAATACAACAACATGTTACACAGCCTAGGTCTTTTGTGCGGGATTACAGCACATACAAGGATCGAACTAAGTAATGGAAGGATAAGTAAAACCTGCATAGATCACATTTGCACGATCCTTACACAAGACCTATACACAGCGGCAATCGGTACGACACTGGCCGACCATCGGGCGGTTATAATAGCTTGCGTCGGACCACGAACACAGGCTGTCCCAACATATAAAATATGTTTAAATAATAAAAAATTGAATTCACTATTAGAACAGATAGATTGGGCGCCGACTTACGACATGACCTGCCCTTTAAATATTTACAACTATATTTATACAAAATTTACAGAATGCTATAAAAAATCAGAATATTCAATCAAAATTAATACTAAAAGTACGCGAATTAATAACAACTGGATAAATAATAAAATCATCAAAGCCTGTGAGTATAGGGATAATTTATTTCTTCAATGGATAAAAAATACAAATAATATGATTTTAAAATTAAAATACAATAAAGCTAGAAACAATGCCAATGCATTGATTCAAAAACTAAAACAAAAACACTAAGTCAGAAATAATATCCAACAAAAACAATACTAAAATTTGTGGTCTATCTTAAACAGATTAACAGGTAGAATAAAATCGTCTATAGATGAAGGCTTAGAACGCTCTTTTGGCAGCAATAACTCATCGAAAGACGTTGCAAATAAATTCGCTGTCACATTCAATAATAGTGTCAAACAAATAATATCAAAATGTCCCGAACCATTGCTCGACAAAAACCTATGCAGTATCAGCAATGTGGTATGAGATTTAGGTCTGCAGAACCCAAATCAATAACAAAAATACTAAAATCTCTTAATAGTAACAAAACTCCCGGAGTAGATAGGATAAGAGCCATTGATGTAAAAAAGATATGTGACAAAATTTCTTTAACCATTGCTAAACTTATAAACGCATGCATTCTCACTGGCAAATACCCAAAATTACTAAAGACCGGCATTGTGAGACCAATTCATAAAAAAGGTAGCCAGGCGGACTACCTCAACTATAGACCAATAACCATATTACCTACGATCAACAAAGTAGTAGAAAATATGTAGGAACTCAAATACAACACTTTTATGCCAATAATAGTATACTAACTTGCAACCAATACGGATTTCAACCACATAAAAGCACGACTCAACTGCTATCCACTTTCACTGACAGTATTTATAACCACTTAGATAAAAAAGAGCATATATTGGTCGTCTTCGTTGACTATAGTAGGGCATTTGATACTCTCAGACATGACAAGCTTCTACAAAGCTTGAACGACAGTGGGGTCAGAGGTAATCTACTAACTTGGTGCGAAAACTACTTACATGATAGAAGCTATCAAGTTAGGGTCAATAATGTAGATAGTTTCTCAGTTTTAGCAACCGAAGGCACTGCCCAAGGCTCCGTCTTAGGACCCTTACATTACCTCACCTACGTAAATAATCTCTCAAACGCAATAAAACAGTGTGAGCTGTACCAGTTTGCGGACGACACATGTTTAGTTGCCACAGGACGAAACATAGAAGATGCCCTTACTCGACTTCAAAGCGATTTTGACATATTAGTAAAATGGTCTCATGATGTTGGACTTGTACTTAATTCCAATAAAACCAAACTAATTTACATCAGCTCTAGTAAAAACAAAGCACTTTTAGATTAAAACTTATAGCACACAACCATCAATGTCTACATCTAAAACAATCAAATAACACTCTGCAATGTAACTGTGACACCATAGAACAAGTAGTAAATACACATACCTTGGACTCGTAATCGACGATCGGCTAAACTGGAAGGACATATTAACCATGTGAGTGACAAACTAAGGTAATATTAGCCAAATTCTCAATTATAAATTCTAAAATACCTTATAAAACACTTCTACTACTCTATAAGTCCCTGGCTGAGTCTATAATATCCTATGGGTTGTCCAGTTATGGAAGAACCTCTAAAACACACCTAGACAATATTTTTTCACTCCAGCTACATATACTAAAAGAATAGTTCCTATAAAAATAAAAGATACCTTTAAAGATTACCGTAAGCTCTTTGCATTTTGTAAAATTTTACCAATTCATGAAAAAGTAGAACTTACTCTTTTATCACAATATTATTTTACTGAAAATCTACAAAAACTACACAAAAATTATTCAATCCGTAGACAAGATAATCTTAGACTTCTTATCTAACCTGTATGGTAAAAGACGATTAAATTACATAATACCTTACCTAATTAACGTTATTCCTAATGCTATTAGAGAAAAATAACATATAAAAATCTAAAAAATCTTGAAACAATATTTTCTACAAATAATAAACAAAAGTACACATAACATACATCAAATTTTTAAGCATAACACAATAATACACATTAACTAATACATTTGAACATAATTATATCTATCTACATAATAGCAATTAATAAATTCACGTATTCATATACATAATATAAACACTAAAATATTATTATTTATAATATGAAAATAAAATTATCCACATACAAAACATATACATAAAATAAACATATGTAATAAATAATAAACTAACAACACTATATAATAATAATCACAAACCACACTTTATACATCATTCTGTAGAATAAAAAAGTATCAATTAATGAAGACAGTGCTGCATAGGAACGTCTACAAAAGGTTTTTACATAACTTTATTTTATGATATACCCGCATGGTGTTTATAAAATGTGTGGCTGTCTTATGATTGTTTCTTAAATATGTATATATGAAGTGTGTAGCAAATATTGTTATAAATAGTTTTAATCTTTATTATTGTATATCGACGGCGTGGGTGTACGGTAAAACTCAAAAGAGTTTATGTTTACACCTTATTAATTGTTATACTTCCTACTGTCTATGAAATAAATAAATAAATAAAATAAATAAATAAAAAAAAGAAACAGGACGGTGACCACTATACTAGTGGGGCTGAGTATTGTGTTCAACGTCTTGTTATTGATTGCTGTAGCTGCTTACCCTGCTAACCTCCGACCCATGGGCGATTATTCCATTCACTTGCTACCTTGTAGTTTTTTATAGTGTACCTATCTTATAGAAAATTATTATTCGATCATGCGCAGATCCAACGTTTTTAAGTGCTTTCTAAGGCACGAGGTTGAAACACTTTTTCTGACTCCGAGCAGATACTGAGAATTATTGACAGAAAAACGCAATAACTAATATTTTTTGGCTCGACCCCGGATTTGAACCCGGAACCTCATGACTACAGTCGCGTTTACGACCATCAGTATAAGATGCGCGAATGTGTTGCGCGGAGGTGCAACATAACGGCTTCACTTTTTGTTATAACTCCGTTTCGCTCCCCATCTAACTTCTGTACGCGGCCTATATATGAAAATCGATTCTTAAGGAGTAAATTTTATTAATTCTTATTGAAAGCCATTTTAACCGACTTCAAAAAAAGGAGGAGGTTCTCAATTCGACTGTTTTTTTATGTGTGTTACCTTAGAACTTCTTTCTAGGTGAACCAATTTTGATGATTATTTATTTATTTCAAAGCTGGTGCTTTTCTTGTGGTCTCATATAAATTTGGTCAAGATCTGACCAGTAGTTTTTGGGTTATCTCTAATAATACTCTCATTTTATTTATATTGAAGTCAGTTGTACAAAATTTTTAATCTTACCACTTGTTTACTATAACCCCTGACTGGTTCGAAAAAACCTCTGTCTTGGGTAGAACTAGCAAGAAACCCAGCGGGACCTATTTTTTAAAAGTAAAATATATGGTAATAAAATACAGATTCTAAAAACTACTTACAAAACTTATGTAAGAAACAGTTTGGAAGCAACCCCCTCATTCCCAGAGGTTATTATGAACCATGCATTCATTTATATTACAATACCTTTTTTATATAGTTTTTGTCATATATATTTAAGTAAACTTGGTACTAGAGAGACTTTGCATATTTTCTGGGACTTTGTTTTAATAAACTCCTAAAATGGTGTAATCAAATATTTATTAAAAAGGTCTTAATTTCCCAGCTTAAATCACATTTAAATGTTCTTTTAACAATGGAGAAGTTAGGTGGATCTCACTGTAAACTTTTCTGTACGTACTATTTTAAAATTTAAAAGAGCTCTTAGCGAGCGAAGGTATACATATTAAAAAGCGCTAACTTTGAACACTGAGATAGTTGCACATTTCAACGTCGCAGGTGAAATTAAAGTTTGTACAATTCATGAATTCGAGCTTTTTACAGTCGTAGCTGTCCTTAAAGTAGACAAAAAAGTGGTATGATTTTATTTGAATTATTAAAGAAATACCCGGGATCGATCCCCCCGCCAACAATGAAATTGTTAATTGCAATTTTAAGTGCTGATTTATCACGAGCTCGACGGTGAAGGAAATCATCGTGAGGAAATCTGCATGTCTGAGAAATAAGGAAAAAAATATTTCGAAGACATGTGAAGTTCGCCAACACGCTTTTGGGCAGCGTGGCGGATTTTTTATATAGTATAAGGGTGACAAGCGAGCACACAGTTCACCTGATGGTAAGTGGTTGCTGTGGCCCATCTATCCTCGTTTGCTAATCAAAATACAGATGCGTTGTCAGCCGTGAGGACTAAGATGGAATGCCTCTTTTCCATTAAAAAGGGTCTCCGGTTCTCTACACTCACCATACGAAACACAGCAGCATTAAGTTGCTATTTTACGCTGGTATTCTGTGAGAGCGTGGTCCTTCCCCGGTCGTGCCGACCCATTCATGCTACAACTATACTATTAATATAGCTGCAGCATGGCTCTACCACGTATAAAATTGAAATAAAATTTGTATGGAGGATTTGCCTTAAGGCAGCGCACAAAGCAAAGTCGTGAATTTTGCTGTAGTAAATCAAATTAGACGGCTCCGTGGCGTAGTGGCTTAGCAACGAGTTTCGACGCTGAGGGTCGCGGGTTTGAATCCCGCACGGTACAAGTATTTGTATGGCGTGCAAATAATTTTTTCGGGTCTGGATGTTTCTCCTTGTGAAATTTATGTATGTAAACTGTCTTCACTATACAGGAGAAAAATCCAAGTTACCCCCATTATGTTATAAAAAAATCAAAACTGAAAACAATGATAACTAAGGATAATTTTTTACCATTCTGAGTGCTCTAATGTTTCAAGTAATTATACTTGTAGTATAATATTTTCCCGAAAAAAAACACAAATTTACCTCTTTTTTCGGGTATTTTAGTTCTGTTCTCAAAAGGGTGCGGATTTTAGGGGCAAATATTAGATTATATGCAAACACTGATTGTGTGCTGTCACTAAGGACTTTTTAAAATTTACGCTGGTATTCTGTAAGAGCACGCTACAACCTTATTATAGCTACAGCATGGCTTTGCCAGGCAAACAACTTGTGCACAAGAGTATAAATTTAACTTTTTTTTGCACCTTGCTTCTTATGGCCTATTAAAAATGTTTTTATAATCATGCAGTATCTTTACATTCTATATTTAAATACACATATACATATAAATAATTCAGGATTCAGGATGATCGTATAGTGGCGACGTAAGGATATCCACTACCACATATCATCCCGTGGGTGTCGTAAGAGGCGATAGAGAAAAATAAACTATGGGATGGGCAGCAACGGATTCCTACTCCTAAAAACAACAAAAAATCATCATCATCAATATCAATCAAAATTATAAAATCAAGTACTATAATTATACTATATTTTATCTACTATACTATATCAATAACTGCATTTTATTCCCAGTAGTATATTATGTAAGTTATCAACTCTCTTTAAAATGGCAGCGATGGAAATCTTTTGAAAGAAAAGGGATAAGAGAAACTGAAACAGTTAGCGTTGAAACGCTAACCGTTTCAGTTTCTCGTTTCATACTTTCAGAGAATTCTCAGCAAAAAGTGGAAAAATAACACCGCCTTTGAAATATTCATGGAAATATCTACGAAGTGAAATGAAGTCGCCAGACAGGGTGTCGCTCTCTCGTTAGGAGGTAAATTCCGTTTAAGGGTGCTAAAGTTAAAGCGCGTTGGGTGGCAGAGCGTTCACCTAATTTTTCAATTAGTTAGAATTTCTACTTTCAATCGAATTCAAAAAAGGAGGATTTTTTCAATTCGCCTGTATTTTTATATGTGTGTTACCCAGCACCTTTTTCTAGGTGAACCGATTTTGATGATTATTTTTTATTTGAATTTTGAGTTATCCTTAATAATGCGTATTCAATTGACTTCAACTACATTGATGATGTTCTCATTTTATTTATATTGAAGTCGGTTGTACAATTTTTTTAATTTTACTACTTGTTCACTATAAAGTAAAAAAGTTAAAGTTACAACATATTATATACCAGCCACTGTTGGGGACAGGCTTCCTATTTCTGAGAGGGTTTTCAGGGCAAGGAAGTGTCCGCCGCGCTGCCCAGCGTGTTAACGGACTTCACATGTTCACGATAATTTTTTTTTCTCGGACATGCAAGTTTCCTCTAGCTGTTATTCTTCACTGCTGAGCGAAGTGAACCACTACAACAAATATTATAAGCTTACTTGAGATAGTTATATATGAGTATATAGTAATATGTATAGTAATGTTTCTAGTATTATTTTTAGGTTTTCACTTAAATTAAATTTTTTAAGTTTAATTATAATTATAAAATACACTTAACAATATTATAATTATTCCCATTGTAAGAGGTGACAAAGGGAAATATAACAGGAGATGGGCGGCAGCTTATTCCTGCTAACAACTAAAAATATATAAAAAAATTGCGGCTACTTACCCACCTGCCAGGGTGGCTATGGCAAATATCCCAATTATAAGGCAATCTACAGCTCATGTTCAGCAGTGGATTTTTGATGGGTTATATTGAATCAATGAAAATACATGATATGGTATATAGGACATAGATAGACCGCAACAATACGGAAGTATATAACGTGAGCCTTTATAATATCTTTTTAACTTAGGCTCCTGGCAATATGTAGTAATATTTCATCATCTTCATCATTACAGCCCCTCACAAATTCACTGCTTAACAAAGGCATATTCCAAGTAATACAACACAAAACATCGTCCTTAGCCACCTGCGTACATCGACTTCCTGCATATCTAACCAGGTCCTCACTCCATCTAGTGTGGTGCCGTCATACGCTTCGCTTACCGGTGCGAGGCTGCCACTCGAGAACCTTTCATCTCCATCAGTTCTGTCGGCCCATTGCCACTTCAGCTTACTGAATTTAGGCTAAGGTTACTCTAGTTCAACTGCAAATATCCTCATTTCTAAGTCTATCACGTAGAGAAACTCCGAGCGTAGCCCTCTCCATAGCTCGCTGAACTGAGCGTTGTAATATTTGCAATAATTGAATTGTCTAAAAGATAATGACAACAAATTGTTGCCTATTGTAACGGAAATCTAATAATGGAAATTTATTCACTTCCAGAAAATAGGGTCCCTTCATTGGTCGAATTACGTGAGGAGAAATACAAACTTCAGTAGCGAGAATAAAAAAAAATGGAAAACATCAACAAATTAACTATTTGTCTTATGGAAGAAACTAAACTTTCAAATGTAAGTAGGTCTGTACTTAGTTTAATTTTGTTTACACCACGAGTTACATATCGTTTCAGCCTTTTAAAAGTCCACATCTGAACATAATAATAATGTTCTCTGAACCGAATTCTTATCTCAACGGAGACTAGTCATCTTCGCAGGACAGTATTATAATGCCCGAGTGTATGCTCAAGCACAGGGTGCACTCCCAATTTCCTCAACACTCATAGTCCGATGGGACGGCAATCCGAGTCGAACAGAGAGGGATCAGGCGCAGGACCTACGGCTTTACGTGCTTTCCCCACAGCCTGCCTCATAAGGGGGATATTTGCCGTAGTTGCCAAGCTTGACGGGTGGGTTGGCAACATCAGTTTTTTTTTCGTTATTAGACGACAGGTGACGCTGCTACCCATCTCCTGGTTTGTTTCCCACTGTCGCCTCTTACAACACCCACGGAACGATATGGGCTAGTGGATATTCTTACACCGCCGCTACACGGCCGACGTGTTACATAATATAGTTAATATTTTTCTTAAATAATTACTTTTATACTCAAACATATATCTTCTTCATAAGCCTTCTACAGCATCTTCCTAATAACAACTATGGCAAAATCCTGCCTATGAGGTAAGTCCTATGTACAGAGGTGGACTTTAATAAGCTGTAATGGATGGATACGCCTTCCACAGTTGGACCCATCTCTCCCGTTTTAAGGAGAATTTGCCTTATCGTCACGCTTGGCATGCAAATTGACGATCACAGACGTGAGCACCTTCGAAGCTTTTCACTTCAAAAATACCCACAACTGTTGTGGGTAATTTTGACTTGGAGTAAACAAGATGTTATATCGGAAGCCACAAGGACTTTCTAACATATTCTATAGACCTTTATACTTTTACTTATGTAATTAACTATTTGGCCGTGTAGTGGTGGCAAAATAGAATCAACTACTTCAAGTTATCCCGTAAGAGTCGTAAGAGGCGACAGAGAGAAACTTAACAGGAGATAGGCAGCAGTAGCTTTTTGATAACAACTTAATAATAAAAAAAAACAGAGGCAGCCATAAGGACTGCCGACAGAAGTGAAAACTCAATTATATATGCGTATATATGTACACAGGCCGCTATACTAGGCGTGTCTAGTCTGGCTTGCGCCAGATTAGCGACACGTAGTAGCCGTCCTCGTGAGACGTATTGCGTTTGTGCGTAATACGTTACGATTATCACCATTATTCTATTAAAAAACAGAGGCAGTCATAAGGACTGCCGACAGAAGTGAAAACTCAATTATATATGCGTATACATGTACACAGGCCGCTATACCATACAGCATGTCGAGGTCATCGGTGACGCGAACCCATAAGTTTTTCCCCTACCAAAAATTGCTCAAAACGGCTAAAGAAATTTTCACTTCAAAAAACTGCGCTATCTAACCCGCCTACCAAGCGTGACAACTACAGCAAATATCTTCCCCGTGAGGTTATCTATGAGTAAGGCCTATGTTTCTCCAGTGGACTCTTAAACATAAAATTTTAATTCTATACGTCTCAAAATAATCTATATATATAAAAGGCAAACCTGACTGACTCATCTATCAACGCACAGCCGAAACTACTGAACGGATTTCGCTTAAATTAGGCATACAGACAGTTGTAATGACGTAGGCATCCGTAAAAAAAGGACTTTTGAAAATTCGCCCCTAAGGGGGTGAAAAAGAGGTTATAATTTTGTATGGAAGTCCGTCATTTTTAGAGCTAGAAGCCTGAAACTTTGTTTTTAGGTTAACGATTAGATATAAACAACTACGTGTCCTAGGGTTTTGAAAATTCAACCCCTAAGGGTTGAAAGTTTGTATGGGGCACAAGATTAGTTAAACTATTTTATTCGAAACTTCACAGGAGTACTCCTATCAATAAATGAGTAAACAAGTGTTTCAGGTTCCTTCAGAATTCAACCCCTAAAAGTTGGAAAAGGGGTGAAAAATTCTGAAAATCTGGAGATTTTAGACAGACTTTACCAGTAGTGCCAAAAGGAACTAGAGCAGATGAAGTTAAGACGTGTCTTAAGAGATCCACTTTATGGCCTCTAATTAAAATCCTCAAACTCTCGAAATATATGCGGGTACGCTTAGGAGAAAAGAGTCTGCTGGTGGTTGCAGAATCTCCTACTTGAAATCGGCAACGGTGATTACCCGATAAATGACGGAATGATAACCATCCCTGATAATTTGTGCACAGTTGTATTTACGTTACAGGAGTTTATATCCAAAATTTACCCAGATATTGCTCATATCCACGATAAGCCAATGGAATAGTTGTGTGAACGTGCCATACTAACCCCGAAAAACGACCAAGCAGCGGCAATTAACGATATACTGTTAACGTTTTTGAGGGGTAGAAATGCTGTACACGTCAATAGACTCTGTGGTCAACACAGATGACGCAATTAACTACCCTGTCGAATTTCTTAATTCACTGAAACCATCGGGTCTTCCACATCATAAGCTTATTCTGCGCGTGGGCACTCCTGTTATGCTGTTGCGAAATTTAAAACCTCCTCAACTGTGCAACGGAACCAGACTAAAAGTAAAAGCGTTACATCGCAATGTAGTGGAAGCCATAATTATAACTGGATGTGCGCAAGGGGAAACTGTATTTGTACCAAGAATTCCCTTGATTCCGAATGATTTTCCCTTTTAATTCAAACTAATACAGTTTCCCCTCAAAGTCTCCTTTGCAATGACCATAAACAAATCACAAGGGCAGACATTAAAATTTGCGGGATAGACTTGAGAGAAAATTGTTTTTCACAAGGGCAATTATATGTGGCTTGCTCACGCGTAAGCTCGCCCAGTAGTCTGATAATTTTGGCCCACAGTAATAGATTAGCAAAAAATGTGGTGTATAAAGAAGTTTTGTAGTTTACTAGCTTTTGCCCGCGACATCCAGTTATAATTGTGGCTTGTACCAGCAGACTCTTTTCACACATGGGCGCGATATAACCGAACTGCACGTGGACGAATTCGCGGGCTAAAGCTAGTAAATCTAAACAAAGACAAAACATACAGAGTGTTATTAACGCTGTCATGTTTCGTAGCAATTCCATAGCAGGGATGAGGCAAAGACGTTATTCCAAAGGTTTTGGCAGACAGAGGTGGGAAAATGTAGAGCTGTTAAATCTACGGGAGAGGAATGGAGATATTCAAGTTATGTTTGCTAGGCCGTGAAGTATTATGATAATTTTAATGTATGCACCAGGCGAAACTATGCAGGTTATTTTGTTTTGAAGTTGGGATAACTGTTACTTATATCGTAACATAAAATTAGGTGTTTTGTACTAATTTGTAAAGGGATTTCATTTTTTTTAAATATTTCTCTCTCTACAACAGTAGTGGCTTTGTTTAAAATGCAACCAACAGATGCAACCATCTACCGCCATTCTGATGTATTCTGTGCTTGTTGGTCACCTTTATAAATATTTTTAAATTAATTAATCCGAATAAATGATAGAAACTACTATAACATTAACGACTGTTTTAACAATTGCAACATAAAACTACAATTTGCCTTTGAAGTAAAATCAGAAGAGGGCCATAAGAGAAATCTATGATTTAAGACCTAGTCTCAAAAATTTAAGAAAATTAATATATTAATTTTGGCATCTCAGTACATTTATGAAAATGTTATGCATCTATGCAAAAATATAAGTAGTTAAGAAAAAGTGATGTTCACTATGTAAATACTAGGAACAGACACAAGCTAGTATTACCAGTTACTCGACTCCATAGAGTCAGTAATTTATTATTGGGGCGATTTATACGCTTTTACTACAAAATCCCAAAAAATATACAAAATTTGTCCACCTCCAAGTTAAAAAACTTTATTAAAGAAAGATTGTATAAAAAGGTTATTATAATAATAAGAAATTTATGGATGATAATAACCCCTGGGAACAAGGTGATCGCTACCAAGCTATTTCTAATTAGTGTTATACAGTTAATTGTGTAACATTATATAATATCATAGTATAGTCCCGCTGGGTTTCTTGCTCGTTCCTCCCAGGATGGAGGTATTTTCCGAACCAGTAGTAAATTAAACATAAAAATTACTTGATAAGTATTTATAATCTATATTGAATAAAAAAGTTATATTTCTAAAATAAATTGTTATAGCGTTTCCGTACACCCACTTTCAAATTCAATATTGCGCTATTAATATAATATACTACGTCTATCCTCGATTAACAATCAAAATACAGATGCTTTTTCACCCCTGAGGACTAAGACTACGGTAGCTGTCCGCTAAGACAGCCAGCTGAGCGATCATCCACCGCAGAGTCTACTTCACCTGAGGATGCCTCGTTTAGAGGCGAAACACGTGTCATATTATCGATGGCGGTGTGTCTTTCCTAGTATAGTGGTGTTGGAAGTAGTGGTGCTAGGATAAGTGGTGACAGGAATAATGCACGCAATTGAGGAAGGGCTCGAGGTGCTCCTCAAAGTAGGTAAGACACATAACTTTATTTGATCACGCGGATCTTAGCTAATTATTATTTACATCTTTAATGTAATGGATTTCCCCAAAGTAACACCTGATTCTATTAATTTTACATAAAATGGAATGCCTCGGTCCCAGTGAAATATTGGTGAAGTCCGCTAATATGCATTGGGGTGGACATTTCCTTGACCTATAACCCTCCCAAAAATGAGAGGGTTATAGGAATGATCCTGTGCCCAGCAGTGAGACGTATAAACGGCTCTGACTTAACTTTAGTATAAGAAGCACAGCGGAATTATGCTGCTATTTGACGCTAGTATTTCACAAGCGTTGACCTTTCCGAAACAAGCCGAACCATTCGTTCTACAGCATGGCTTTACCACATAAAGTGCTTCCTTTTAGTATTCCGTAGTCGAAAACGGAACACTTATGTCATCACCTCGGCTTTTTGACAAGGCAATTTTATGAATACAATTGATATTCACCATAATTATATTATTTCGTTAACCACATACGAAATTGTAAAGACAATGACCAAAAATTTATCATTTTCTTTTTATAAATCTGAAGTGACAAGCAAACTTACGTTCCACCTGATGGTAAGTGGCTACTACAGGCTAAACCAACATCAAACAAAGAAGATTACTGATGCGTTGTCACCTCTGACTACTAAGATGTAATGTCTCACAGTCTATAATTATACTGGTTCTCCATACTGAACGGTATGGACTGGAGCACAGTCTACAAGTCACAGTCTAATTTTTTTTATAGGATAGGGTGACAAACGAGCACACAGTCCACCTGATGGTAAGTGGTTGCTGTGACCCATAGACATCTAAATCTATCCTTAATTACGAATAAAATGCAGATGCGTTGTCACCCGTGAGGACTAAGATGGAATACCTCTTTTCCAGTAAAAGGGTCTCGGTTCTATATACTTACCATACGAAACACAGAAGTGTTAAGCTGCTATTTTACGCTGATATTCTGCGAGAGCGTGGTCCTTCCCCGGTCGAGCCGACCCATTCGTGCTACAACTATACTACTAATATAGCTGCAGCATGGCTCTACCACGTACAGCCAAGTAATTGTTCCTGGCCTGGATGTTTGTTAATATAATATAAATTATAAATGTAAATCTCCTATGAGATACAAAACGTTTTTTGGCAAAAAAGTTTTTTGGCAATAAACCAATAAAAAGAATGAAATATAAATCAATTGAATTCTATCTCTATATGTAAAAATCAATTGCTGTCCGTTAGTCTCGTTTAAACTCGAAAACGGCTCGAACGATTTTGATGAAATATTTTGTATTCGGGTCCCTGGATCGTTTGGATTCACAATTGGCCCCGGTAGGTGGCGCTGTTGTCGAGATCCAGTAATCACCCGTGCGAAGCCGGGGCGGATCGCTAGTGTATCCAATAAAATACAAAAATAGCAATTATTTTATTATATGGAGGCGGTTATTTATTCAGTTACATCGAAAAACGGAGTTTCCTGTGTACGACAAGTTCTATTATTTAAATATTCCCAATAGTTTCGGGTAAAAATATGCGCAGAATTTTAAAATAGAATGGCTTGTTCAATACAACTGGTTTTTAATCTATGTGCAATAAATATTATTTCAAACTTTGATCATGGCTTTTCAAAAATAGCAACATATTTTTCTTTTAATATTCTAAGCCAGTGCTTGACTACTACATACGTGTTTCATCTGATAGTAAGTGGTGATACATTCAAAGACGGTAAAGCACACTGACTTAACCAAAGCCTATTCACTCTTGCATTGAAGACGCCCACATTTTTTTACGTGGTAGAGACATGCTGCATCTATATTAGTAGTATAGTTATAGCACGAATGGGTCGGTTCGACCGGGGAAGGATCACGCTCTCACAAAACACAAGTTGCAGTATACTTAGTTTGAAAATTTTAAAATTAAAATCAATCAGATTCTGTTTATCTACACAGCACAGGTAAATCTCGCAGACCAGTTTATATCATATAAATTGTGTAATGACGTTATAAGTTGATAGCAACAGTTTTAAAGGAAAAGTTTATTTTATTCTTTTTAGCGCATTTAAATAAAAGCTTGTTTTTAAAAACTTGTTTTACATTTAATTTATATAATAATATGTTTGACGTACTTAGAAATATTGCTATGCCGATAGTATTCGTTAGCATAAAACTAAATTTTTTTTTTATTTTACTGTTTCTGAACACCTTTTTTTTGGTTTGTATACGATATTAAGAGGCGCGCTCTTCTTCTTTAAAAAAGTTTTCGTCTAAATTTTATTAATGAAATACATTTAGAAATGAATTTGTAGACTGTCTTATTATATTAAAATAGCGCGGCTGTTGAGCATGTAGTTACCATAAGTTTTACCCTACCAAAATTGCTCAAAACGGCTAAAGAAATTTTCACTTAAAAGCTGCGCTAGCTAACCCGCCTACCAAGCGTGACAACTACAGCAAATATCTTCCCTGTGAGGTTATCTATGAGTAAGACCTATGTTTCTCCAGTGGACTTTTAAACATAAAATTTTAATTCTATACGTCTCAAAATAATCTATATATATATATAAAAGGCAAATCTGACTGACTCATCTATCAACGCACAGCCGAAACTACTGAACGGATTTTGCTTAAATTTGGCATACAGACAGTTGTAATGACGTAGGCATCCGTAAAAAGGACTTTTGAAAATTCGCCCCTAAGGGGTGAAAAGAGGTTAAAATTTTGTATGGAAGTCCGTCATTTTAGAGCTAGAAGATTGAAACTTTGTTTTTAGGTTAACGATTAGATATAAGCAACGACGTGTCCTAGGGTTTTGAAAATTCAACCCTAAGGGTTGAAAGTTTGTATGGGGAACAAGATTAGTTAAACTATTTTTAATATTATTTTTTTTTTCGAACTTCAGGAGTACTCCTATCAATAAATAAGTAAACAAGTGTTTCAGGTTCTTTCAGAATTCAACCCTAAAAGGTGGAAAATGGGTGACAAATTCTGAAAATCTGGAGATTTTAGACAGACTCTACCAGTAGTGCCAAAAGGAACTAGAGCAGATGAAGTATAAGGTAAGGCGTGTCTTAAGAGATCCACTTTATGGCCTCTAATTAAAATCCTCAAGCTCTCAAAAATATGCGGGTACACTTAGGAGAAAAAGAGTCTGCTGGTGGATTTGCGAATCTATAAATATAAATGACGGAATGATAACCATCCCTGATAATTTGTGCACAGTTGTATTTACGTTACAGGAATTTATATCCAAAATTTCCCCAGATATTGCTCATATCCACGATAAGCCAATGGAATAGTTGTGTGAACGTGCCATACTAATCCCGAAAAACGACCAAGCAGTGGCAATTAACGATATACTGTTAACGTTTTTTGAGGGGGAAGTAATGGTGTACACGTCAATAGACTCTGTGGTCAACACAGATGACGCAATTAACTACCCTGTCGAATTTCTTAATTCACTGAAACCATCGGGTCTTCCATCATAAGCTTATTCTGCGCGTGGGCACTGCAGTTATGTTGTTGCGAAATTTAAAACCTCCTCAACTGTGCAACGGAACCAGACTAATAGTAAAAGCGTTACATCGCAATGTAGTGGAAGCCATAATTATAACTGGATGTGCGCAAGGAAACTGTATTTATACCAGAATTCCTTGATCCCGAATGATCTTCGCTTTTAATTCAAACGAATACAGTTTCCCTCAGAGTCTGCTTTGCAATGACCATAAACAAATCTGGGACAGACATTAAAATTTGCTGGTATTGAGAGAAAATTGTTTTTCACACGGGCAATTATATGTGGCTTGCTCACGCGTAAGCTCGCCCAGTAGTCTGATAATTTTGGCACAGAGTAACAGATTAGAAAAAATGTGGTGTATAAAGAAGTTTTATAGTTTACTAGCTTTTGCCCGCGACATCCAGTTATAATTGTGGCTTGTACCAGCAGACTCTTTTCACACATGGGCGCGATATAACCGAACTCCACGTGGACGAAGTCGCGGGCAAAAGATAGTAAATCTATACAAAGACAAAACATACAGAGTGTTATTAACGCTGTCATGTTTCGTAGCAATTCCATAGCAGGGATGAGGCAAAGACAAATGAACGTTATTCCAAAGGTTTTGGCAGACAGTGGTGGGAAAATGTAGA
The DNA here is from genome assembly GCA_029286625.1 of Parnassius orleans. Lineage (NCBI taxonomy): Eukaryota > Metazoa > Arthropoda > Insecta > Lepidoptera > Papilionidae > Parnassius > Parnassius orleans. The sequence continues at coordinate 14,684,965 of JAGSMP010000007.1, forward strand.
GCTGTTAAATCTACGGAGAGAGGAATGGAGATATTCAAATTATGTTTGCCAGGCCGTAAAGTATTAAGATAATATTAATGTATGCACGGGCGAAACTATGCGGATTATTTTGCTTTGAAGTTGGGATAACTGTTACTTATATCGTAACATAAACTTAGGCGTTTTGTACTAATTTGTAAAGGGATTTCATTTTTTTTAAATATTTCTCTCTCTACAACAGTAGTTTTGTTTAAAATGATCTTTTTTTTTATTTTCTTTAACTACAAAGAGAGTGGATTTATTTAAAATAAGTTGCACGTGCAACCAACAGATGCAACCATCTACCGCCATTCTGATGTATTCTGTGCTTGTTGGTCACCTTTATAAATATTTTTAAATTAATTAATCCGAATAAAACATAGAAACTACTATAACATTAACGACTGTTTTAACAATTGCAACATAAAACTACAATTTGCCTTTGAAGTAAAATCAGAAGAGGGCCATAAGAGAAATCTATGATTTAAAACCTAGTCTCAAAAATTTAAGAAAATTAATATATTAGTTTTGGCATCTCAGTACATTTATGAAAATGTTATGCATCTATGCAAAAATAAAAGTAGTTAAGAAAAAGTGATGTTCACTCTGTAAATACTAGGAACAGACACAAGCTAGTAGTACCAGTTACTCGACTCCATAGAGTCAGTAATTTATTATTGGGGCGATTTATACGCTTTTACTACAAAATCCCAAGAAATATACAAAAATTTGTCCACCTCCAAGTTAAAAAACTTTATTAAACAAAGATGGTATAAAAAGGTTATTATAATAATAAGAAATTTATGGATGATAACAACCCCTGGGAACAAGGTGATCGCTACCAAGCTATTTTTAATTAGTGTTATACAGTTAATTGTGTAACATTATATAATATCATAGTATAGTCCCGCTGGGTTTCTTGCTGGTTCCTCCCAGGACGGAGGTATTTTCCGAATCAGTAGTAAATTAAACATAAAAATTACTTGATAAGTATTTATAATCTATATTGAATAAAAAATTTATATTTCTAAAATAAATTGTTATGGCGTTTCCGTACACCCACTTTCAAATCCAATATTGCGCTATTAATATAATATACTACGTCTATCCTCGATTAACAATCAAAATACAGATGCTTTTTCACCCCTGAGGACTAAGACTACGGTAGCTGTCCGCTAAGACAGCCAGCTGAGCGGTCATCCACCGCAGAGTCTACTTCACCTGAGGATGCCTCGTTTAGAGGCAAAACACGTGTCGTATTATCGATGGCGGTGTGTCTTTCCTAGTATAGTGGTGTTGGAAGTAGTGGAGCTAGGATAAGTGGTGACAGGAATAATGCACGCAATTGAGGAAGGGCTCGAGGTGCTCCTCAAAGTAGGTAAGACACATAACTTTTTTGATCACGCGGATCTTAGCTAATTATTATTTACATCTTTAATGTAATGGATTTCCACAGTAACACCTGATTCTATTAATTTTATAAAATGGAATGCCTCATTTCTAGTAAAATGTTGGTGAAGTCCGCTAATATGCATTGGGGTGGACATTTCCTTGACCTATAACCCTCCCAAAAATGAGAGTGTTATAGGAATGATCGCTGTGCCCAGCAGTGAGACGTATAAACGACTCTGACTTAACTTTAGTATAAGAAATACAGCGGAATTATGCTGCAATTTGACGCTAGTATTTCGCACAAGCGTTGACCTTTCCCAAACAAACCGAACCGTTCGTTCTGCAGCATGGCTTTACCACGTAAAGAAATTAACTTCCTTTTAGTATTTCGTAGTCGATAACGGAACACTTATGGCATCACCTCGGCTTTTTGACAAGGCAATTTTATGAATACAATTGAAATTCACCATAGTTATATTATTTAGTTAACCACATACGAAATTGTAAAGACAATGACCAAAAATTTATCATTTTCTTTTTATAAATCTGAAGTGACAAGCAAACTTACGTTCCACCTGATGGTAAGTGGCTACTACAGGCTAAACCAACATCAAACAAAGAAGGTTACTGATGCGTTGTCACCTCTGACTATTAAGATGTAATATCTCACAGTCTATAATTATACTGGTTATCCATACTGAACGGTATGGACTGGAGCACAGTCTACAAGTCACAGTCTAAATTTTTTTATAGGATAGGGTGACAAACGAGCACACAGTCCACCTGATGGTAAGTGGTTGCTGTGACCCATAGACATCTAAATCTATCCTTAATTACGAATAAAATGCAGTTGCGTTGTCACCCGTGAGGACTAAGATGGAAAGTCTCTTTTCCAGTAAAAAGGGTCTCCGGTTCTCTACACTTACCATACGAAACACAGAAGTGTTAAGCTGCTATTTTACGCTGATATTCTGCGAGAGCGTGGTCCTTCCCCGGTCGAGCCGACCCATTCGTGCTACAACTATACTACTAATATAGCTGCAGCATGGCTCTACCACGTACAGCCAAGTAATTGTTCCTGGCCTGGATGTTTGTTAATATAATATAAATTATAAATGTAAATCTCCTATGAGATACAAAACGTTTTTTGGCAAAAAAGTTTTTTGGCAATAAACCAATAAAAAGAATGAAATATAAATCAAATGAATTCTATCTCTATATGTAAAAATCAATTGCTGTCCGTTAGTCTCGTTTAAACTCGAAAACGGCTCGAACGATTTTGATGAAATATTTTGTGTTCGGGTCCCTGGATGGTTTGGATTCACAATTGGCCCCGGTAGGTTTCGCTGTTGTCAAGATCCAGAAATCACCCGTACGAAGCCGGGGCGGATCGCTAGTGTATCCAATAAAATACAAAAATAGCAATTATTTTATTATATTGAGGCGGTTATATATTCAGTTACATCGAAAAACGGAGTTTCCTGTGTACGACAAGTTCTATTATTTAAATATTTCCAATGGTTTCGGGTAAAAAATATGCGCAGAATTTTAAAATAGAATGGCTTGTTCAATACAACTGGTTTTTAATCTATGTGCAATAAATAAAATTTAATCTAATGCAAACTTTTATCATGGCTTTTCAAAAATAGCAATATTTTTTTCTTTTACTATTCTAAGCCAGTGCTTGACTACTACATACGTGTTTCACCTGATAATAAGTGGTGATACATTCAAATATGGTAAAGCGCACTGACTTAACCAAAGCCTATTCACTCTTGCCTTGAAGACGCCCACATTTTTTGACGTGGTAGAGCCATGCTGCATCTATATTAGTAGTATAGTTGTAGCACGAATAGGTCGGTTCGACCGGGGAAGGTTCACGCTCTCACAAAACACAAGCGTAAAATAGCAGCTTAATGCTGCTATGTTTCGTATGGTAAGTGTAGAGAAACGGAGACCTTTTTTACTGGAAACGAGGCATTCCATCTTAGTCCTCAAGGGTGACAACGCATCTGAATTTTGATATATTAATCGAGAATAGGTGTAGCTGTCTATGGGCCGCAGCAACCACTTACTATCAGGTGGACTGTGTGCTCGTTTGTCAACTTTATCAAACGAGCACACAGTCCACCTGATGGTCACGTGAGTTCAGTGCTTTTTCCCCATCCCAAAGTGCCCAACGTGTCTAAAGAAGATTTCACTTCAAAAATCGGATGAAAAAATTGTCTAAATTAAAGAATCACTTCTATAATCGATCGATATTACAAGCTTTTATTTAACTTGCAATGTAACTATGTTTGTTCGGGTGGAATCTTGCAACTCAATTTTGAAGCAGATATCTTCAACCGATTGAACTGAAATTTTGTATATATACGTTAAATTTGGATGACAATGTATGGTTAGCTGTGTAACGTCATTCTAAATTCAACATGGCGGAACACCCAAGATGGCGGACTAGTTATTTTTAATGCACTCCTACAATATGGGTATCAAATAAAAGGGCTTGCTGAGTATAACTCGAAAAATAAAATGACGTCACTCTAAATCCAATATGGTGGACTTCTAAAGATGACGGACTAAGTTTTTTATGCCTTCCTACAATATGGGTATCAAACGAAAGGGCTTGCTGAGTATAACTCGAAAAATAAAGTGACGTCACTCTAAATTCAATGTGGCAGACTTCTAAAGATGGCGGACTAAGTTTTTTATGCTTTCCTACAATATGGGTATCAAATGAAAGGACTTGCTGAGAATACGAATGCGAGTTAAAAAAATAAGATGGTGACCATAAACTCCGTTGTTCCAAACCGTCTGAAATTTTGGTGAACTGGGGTTTTGGAGTCCTCTTTTATGATATTGAGGTCGAATTGTTCGAGTCTGTAGCGTCGGTTGGTAAACTTTGACTGCCCAAAGGTCTGGTGAATGGTGCCATTGGACATATTACAGAAATCATATGGCCCTGCTTCCGGAGAGCACAAATATAATATGATACTGACATACCATTCGTCTGTATAGACATCGGTAGACGGTGTTCATCTCATTCACCCCAAGACTGCAATTTCTGGTATGTATGGTATCAGCTATATTATGGTTGTAGCACAAATGGGTCATATTGCATATTCTATAAAAAAGAAGTCTTACATCAAGTAATAAGTTAAGTACCAATCTATGTCGATGTAGGATCAATTACCAAACAACAATTTATTAGCATTCCATGTTAGTCCCCAGGGGTGACAATACATTTGCATTTTGATTCTTAATCGGGATGGGTGGATCAGGACACACAGGTGGACGTTTGTCACTCTTATTCTATAACAAAAAAAAAACAAAGATTTTGATAATTAAATCATTCATGACTTTTTAATTTATATAAAAGGACAAAGTTACTAATCTATACATCAGTTATATACGGCAGCCTTGAGACAACATTGAGGACGTTTTTAATTTACGATGGTTGGAAAAGTCTCCTTCCCTAGGGAAATTTTGAGCAGACTGAGTACGTCTGCCGTTTTTCTGGTCCCAGTAGGATAAATTAAGCAAGGCAAACTTACAGATTAATAATAATTTAATGAAGGGTTTCATTTTTATGTAGGAACAGCAGTATTACGATGATTAAACAAAAAAAACATTTTTATAGAATATTAATGACAAAGAAGCATACAGTCCACCTGATGGAAAGTAGATGCTGTGGCCCTCCAGACATCCACATTTATCCGCAATTAAATATCAAAATGCAGAATGTGTTGTCACTCCCGAGGACTAAAATGGAATGCCTCGTTTCCAGTAAAAAGGATCTCCGGTTCTCTACACTCACCATGCGCAACACAGCAGCATTGAGATGCTATTTAACGCTGGTATACTGTGAGAGCGTTGTTGAGCTGATCCACTTGTGCTCCAAACATAATATAGATGCAGTTATAAGGCGTATAGAATATATAATAAAGTGATTGAAGTACCAATTAAGACTGTGGAGTTTTTACATTATTTTCTTGTTAAATAAAGTAAAGTAAAAATACAGCCAATATACGTCCCACTGCTGGCCACAGGCCTCCTCTCCTTCTGAGGATGAGGGTTTTATCGAGGAAGTGTCCGCCACGCTGCCCCAATGCGTGTTGGTGGACGTATTAGAAATATTTTTTTATTGAAGTGAAAACATCTTTAGCATCGTTGTGGTTTGAAACAAATGAAACGAAAAAGCGACACTAAAAAGAGACAAATATATCAATCTATAGAAGAAAATGAGATAGAATCTATACTAACATAATAAAGCGAAAGAGGTTTTTTGTTTGTTTAAGCACGCTAATCTCTGAAACTAGTAGTCCGATTTGATAAATTCTAGCATTAGGCTACACCTCTCAGCTAGCCTTAAATATTGATTTTGAACTGCTTAATCCGCGTGCGCTGACGTAATGGTTAGAGATACGTAAATACTATGTATACTCTACAAAAATATAGATCTTTCCTCCACCTAAAAAAAAATTCAGGATACTGTAATCACATTTCTTATACATAAGCCACAATAAGGTATTTTGTGACCAAAAACTATTGAACATTAAAAAGTGATTTATGAGCGTTATTATTAGGCATAGCATATTAATCCTTACGAACGAAAGTTACAATTTTATGAAGATAAACTTTGCTCTTTATATTATGTTATTTGGACGCATAGTTTAAGAGATAATGAAAAATTAATATAATTCAACACTCGGCTCTGAGCGCGAACGACACCTAGCCACCCGATGATGCGCGGCTCTGAGCGTGATATACACGGGTGATACTGCGGGGAACAGCTAGTTCAGTATAAAATGTTTCCTATTGTCTCGGCCTTCTCCGTATGTGGTGCTTTAAAAATGGCTAATATATGTAACTTTTAAATGTTAAAATAAAGAATTAAAAAACTACATATTATAATCATAATAAGTTGGTATTTATTTTCTCCCACATATTATGGATCAGTACATCACAATAAACTAAGTAACCGAGGACGGATGCTTGTCAGGGATGGCCATGTCGTGGATTGATGGCGTCATAGTGCAACAAGCAGCGCCATCTAACAATTACTTTTGCGAACTAATGATATGTACCTACTCATGTCAGGATGGACGAGCAGACGAATTGGTGACTAATAGTGTTTGTTACTGGAATGCATGAAGATACACGCCCGAGGCCGGTCGTACGTCAGAATGGCCGTGTCGGAACGTCTATAAAATACCGGTTGGATCGAGGTGGGATTGAGGGTATATCGAGAAACCCCCACACGTTTGTGCAGTATAAAGTTCACTGTAGGCGCCGTGCGCCAAAGATTCCGCTTAAGTTATTCTACGAGTGAAGTCATTCTACGAGTGCTAAGATAGTGTCGTGGTTCTGTTCATTGTAGTAATTCTTCTAGTGCAGGCAAGGAGGATGATGTTGCTAAGAGGCTGCCCTGTGTTACACCGAGATGAGTAGTGTTGCTGTTGGTTTGCATACTTTGGTGTTATCATGTAATTACGTATCTCACGTTACAATGGTGTGTGATTGTGGCGGGGACGTGTTACGTTGGTCGAACTGTAATTGCTCTATACTGAATATATAGTGCGTTTACGCTGTCTTACTACTGACATTGATTAATTGCGTAAGCAAGAGAGCAAGTTGCACATCCGCTCTCACACTTCTATTATTTTTAACAATTAACGCTATCCTGATGTACAATCACAAATTGGGATCCTATATTGAATCTCCGACATATTTTTATCCTTAAATTTTTGTTATTTTTAATTGCTTTTAGTAGCTCAGGTAATAAGCGCTTGCCACAAAATTTCAAAGGATATGACCAACCAATGAAATTGTTAATTACTATTTTAAATGTTGATGATTTACCACGTGCTCGATGGTGAAGGAAAACGTTGTATAGAAATCTGCATGCCTGGGAAATTAAAAAAAATATTTTAATAAAAATGTGGAGTTCGCCAACATGCATTGAAGTAGCACGGTATAGAATTCATCACCATCATCATTAGCCTGCGGCAGTACACAGCTGGACATAGTCCACAACCACACTTAGCCCGATCTTCAGTTTCACGCATCCAGTTGCTGCCAGCCGCCTTGCGCAGATCGTCGCTCCATCTAGACACTTTTCCGGTAGACAATTACCGTTACCGTTACCGTTGCAGTTTATTTAATTCCACTGCTGAACATAGGCCTTCCCCAAGGATTGCATCATGGGCAAGCGTATTGGCAACCACAGTATTTTATTTTAGTCGTTATTAGAAAGACGCTGCTGCCCATCTCCAGATTATTTTTCCTCTGTCGGATCTTACGACACCCACGGGATGATATGGGGGTAGTGGATGTTCTTACACCGCCCCTACACGGTAGACACTTGCTTGCTTTAAAGGCCTCTCAGAGATGAGAGGAGACCTATGTCCAGCAGTGGGTCGTATTACTTTTATTTTATTATATTAATTTACTGTGCGTAGCCTACACTACGTGTCAATTTATACGTAATAAATTTTAAGGAAACTGTACCAACGACAAAATTGATCGTAATGAAGACAAATAAACGGCGAAAAGATCCATTGTTACTTGTTCGCTGTCGTCAATGAGATCCTTTGTTATTAATAAGGCGAAACTTTCTCGCTATGTAACTTATTTTAACAATAAAATTTGCCTTCAATATTTTGTACACTTTCCGTTCTCTCACTAATATTTCTTTTTTATCGGATATAATTTTGTTAAGCTACAACATATTCAATTTAACGCACAATAAACACAGCCTACATTTTTAAATTTAAACTACTAAACTAACGAGGCAGTCAATATACAGATCTTGATACAGTCTCGAACGAATAATTACATTGATTTGAGAAAAGATCTAATTAACGAATTCAATTTATATCAACCCTCCTTTAACTAATTTAGGCTAATGATGCCATAGTATTATACAAAATCCCTCAACTGCGACTGTTTTATGTAAAGTACGCAATAAAAGTTAAGCTTGCAATAAAAGTTACCGGAAACGACGTGAGTCGCAAGTTGTCGCTACGTACTGGCATTATAGTGAACATTACCATTAGGATAATATTAACTGTCTACTGCAAAATATGCTCCTGAATTCTTTTAAAGGTGAATAAAACTTTGACTTTAAGATCTTAAAAGTAACATTCTGAAACTGATTACATTAACTTCTTTCTCTGTGCGGTCCAGTCAAAGAAATTAATTTGAAGCTACTTTTTTAATAATAAAGATGTTAAAAATAATATAGGTGCGCGTAATAAAATAGAATGATGAATGGATTTCCGCAAATTAACGCCAAATTCTATTCATTATTTTTTTTTAAAACTGACAAACAAACTCACTCCTACTGACGGTAATTGGTTACTGCAGTCCAGTTCCAAGGCTACAGATGTGTTGTCACCCCTGATGACTAGGATGAAATGCCCTCAGTCTGTAATTACACTGGCTCTACTACTACGCACTGGTTATTGGTTGCAGAGTAATGTAGAGGACCTACCTATTCGCCGCAACTTAGCCGACCTATTCGTGCTACAACAATAATATGGCTGCAGCATGGCTCTACCACGTATAAAGTATCATAAAATTAAATAAGGTCTTCTACGGTATTTGTGTATTGTGTTAAAATAAATAAAACATTACAATGTTTTTTCTACTTATCTCTTCACCTGTCAAGAGCGTGTACTCAGATTATCTCTATTTTCAGAACTCGCAATGCTACAGTGTTCGTAATATTTTAACCAAAGATGTCCGGTACCAGGTTATTTTGAAATTTTTTGAGAGGGGATCCGACTTTCGTTACCAAAATGTCGCCCCCCTTAAATCTATCACTCCTCCCCTTGCTAAGCCTGTACTGTTGTATTGGTGTTTTTGAAAACTATAATAAAAAAAACTAAAACTAGTAACTTAATTATCATATAGTCCTACTCCCCGCGGTACAGTGCCAAGAGGGGCAAAGGAGCATGAACAACTGCAACACCAGTGGAATTACAGATGCGTTGCCGGCCTTTTAGAGGAGTAGGCTCTTTTCTTGAAGGTCCCTAAGTCGTTTCGGTCCGGAAAAATCGCTAGTGGTAATCGATTCCCAAGGAAGTCCTGCGAGGAAAACTTCTTCTAAATCGCTCAGTGGTGGACCGCCAATCATCCAGATGGTATGGATGGTATTTCGAGTTCTGTTGCGATGTGCGATGGTGAAATTGAGCGGCTGAAATTAGTCCGAACAATTCTTCAGAGCACTCCCGTGATAGATGCGATGAAATACGCAAAGAGATGCAACATCTCTACGCAGTGCCAGTGAGTCCAGCCGATCGGAAGAACTCGGTCGTCGACGATTCGAGCCGCTCTGCGCTGGATGCGGTCAAGTGGAAGGAGCTGGCACTGGGGCCTGCCCAGAGATGGGAACAATATTCCATGTGAGGCCGAACCTGCGTCTTGTAAAGTTGCAAGCGGTGTGCCGGCATGAAATACTGTCCCACTCTGCTGAGCACCAAAGCTTTTTAGAGGCCAATTTGGCCTTCTCTTCCAAGTGAAGAAACTGCACATCACTTGATATGTCGACACCGAGAATTCCGATACTGGCCAAGGCAACAAGGAGTGCCTTGAAACTGAGGAGATACGACATAGGGTTCTTTAGCGGTAAAAACGTATAGCCATTCAGCGTTTCCCCGCTGAATGGCTACCTCTCCCAAGGGACCAATGTCATACCGTCGGGTCTCTCTGCCATCGTTTCTATATATTCCACAAGGCTCTAAAACCGAGGGAACATTTATAGAAACAAGAGCACTTCGGATGACATCGTTCAAAGAACCGTGCCGTGAAAACCTACCAGCACTTTTCTTACATGAAAGTCCGTGGAGCCCAAACTTGTCGACGTTGCTACCACAGGGGCACAGATGGGGTTGACAAGTCGCCGCTCCTAGTGGGGTTCCTACGGCTATGCGCAGCTTTCCCCATCAAGTAATGTGCCGATTACTTGACGGTAAAGCGTGTAACCAGAGACTAGATTCCTTAGTCGAAACAGCTAGAAGGCGTACCTGATCTTGGTCACTATGGAAATTGAAACAAATCTCTCTGCACGTTCTGTACCAACGGAATATCCCACTGTTTTATTGGTTAACTTCCAGTGGAACATTTTCGCCGGGACAGAGCACTCGCCATGTCTGCCCTGCCTCCATAGCAAAACACAGGTCTATTTTATTATTTAAAATTATGTTACATAAGTCACTCACTATGCACGGAAGCAAGGAAAGCAGGCATTGCAACGCTAGAAAGATTTCTCACATCAATACCACCAAATTTTATAGGTAAAGTAGCTTGAGTCCAGGCTGTTGTATTTAAAGTTAAATTTAGAAAATTTTCTATAGCTATTTTAAGATTATTATCAATATCTTTTAAAATATCCGAACATTTCCAGACTGGTATAGCGATTCCGTACTGAAAGTTTTTATTCCTGGAGAAATATGATTGAAATTTTGAAGTAAAGTGTCTCTGGTAGAACTAGATAAATTATTGCCAAAATATTCCACATTTATTGCTATTTGGTTCAAGACCAATACTTTTAAAATTTCGAAAAATATGAGTAAGATCACTGAGAACGTCATCTGCTCTACTTCCTGTCACCCTGCTGAACACCGACTGCAAAATCGATAACATGATTTTCGTAAAACAAGTTAGTATTTTGACTGTAACATTGCCAAACGTAATGATAAATTTCAGGTATTGTTAACCACTTCTTTCAGCAGGGTTACCCTATCGATAGAGTTAAAAGCATTCCTTAGGTCAACCTTCACAAAAACATCTGCATTGAGTAGGCTGAAATTTTGTCTTAAGGTTAGATTATGTGCCTGCAAGCTAATTTTGAAGTTAAGCGTCGAAATGTGGAACCACTGCAATAGGACGGATACCATTATCCTTTTTTTGAAGGCACATAATCTTGCCCCATATACGAATCGAATGAAATTTGGATTAACATTACCAGAAAGCATAAAGTTACATAATTTTGTAATGTCAATAGGAAGTACTCCGCCGGCGTCACCGGCAGAAGCACTTGAAGATCTTTAAGATGTTGAGGCGTAATTCCGTCAATGCCGCCAGCTGAGCCATTCGAAAATGACATAATTGCTTCTGAAGTGTCTTTTCAGAAATTTGTAAAGGTTGCATAGAAGTCTTGGGAGGCAGCGGTAAACTTTGAGAAAGATTGACAAAAGGATGCTTCTGACAAAGGCCTTCAAGAGTTTCGACATTACGAGCCAGGATGTCGTCTGAGAATAAAATACGGATGCATTTTAAGTCGCATTACTTTCGACTCAACAACTTTTTAAATCAAATTTAGGACGTGGTCGAGATAAATGAGTATTAATCGGGTAATCTAAATTTTGAAAGGATGTCTCTTTTAGTTGAGACGTAATTGATTTATTTATTGTTTTATCAATATGAAAATGGGAATACGGGAAAGTAAATAATTTTGCCAACTCTTTTCACTATTAGTGAAACAATTTTGAATAGTGCATAACAATGCTTTAGCAAGCTGCATCCTCGCACATCTAGGAATTCTTTTTAACCACTGGTACATTACGATGATAATTGTAAATTTGCTCGAAAGAAGGGAAAAATTTGTGTCATTAGAGGAATTACTAATAGAGTTATGAATTTCTATGGTAGGCTGTGACCGAAAAACTTTTACTATGGCATCGTTTTATGTATATTTAATCCTTTTACCTTTAAAAGCCTACCGTCGGTACAATTTTGATACTGTAGCAAATCCCGCTTAATGTAGCGGAGCAGGGATATTCATTAAAAATCTAAACAGATCTCTACAGCACTCAAAAGTCTTTATATTACATAGCTTCATATTGACTTGAAATACACCCATCTTTCCCTGAAACACAATCATTTACGGACTAAATAAAGCATTTTGCTCTATAAATGAAATATTATCACATTACTTCCTGGATTTATTCCATATTGATAAAATTGTATGTAGTCGTTATGCTTTGACAGTTGACAACGACGCAGCAGAAATATTTTCCTTTATAAATGAGTATTATGTCTGAAATCATAATTATTATAATAACAGTCTTATATATTTACTGATCTTTTATATATATATATATACATTACAGTACCAGAATATACATTAATATTATAAAGATAATTCAAATCTAAGTCCTTCGTAACAGAAATTGAAGCTTTTATTCCAAAAAATATTATAGTACGAAAGACGCCATTTAAATGGTAGTCTTACGGATAGGAGCCGAATGTAAATATCTAACGGTATCAAGTCGACTTGACACAATAAATATTAAATACGGACTTCATTTGCGTTTGTTCTCAGCTCATTTCAAATTCCAAAGAGCGTAGCATTTATAATCCTACCTTCGCAAAACCTGTATAAAACACATAATTTAAACTGTAGTATAATAGTATTAATATAAACAATTTTACTAAAACATAACTTGAATTGACAATTTCAAAAATCCCCGAAACAAAAAGAGCTGATGATCTATAAACGGCTGAAAAGATTTTCTTGAATCATAGCTAAACTTTCGAACAAATCACCTTTCCACAGAACACAATTACTCTCTACCAAGAGAAGAACGCCAACTTCATACTAAAAAAGGAAACACGTGTTTATGAATGTACGAAAAGCGTCTCGGTGGGCGCCCATATAAAACTTTTTTAGCGGGAATTTCAAACCTTTGTATTGTGTAACTTTTTATTTAAAGCATATTCGAGTAATTTTGGCTCAAGCCTCACAAACCTATGGGGTAAATTCCTATACATTTGAGAGGTTGCACCAAAATTACTCAATTTACTTAGAGGTATGTGGGATAAAATAAAACTAAAATAGGTATAGTTATGTAATTTTATTTTTTGGAAGATATTGTTTTATACACTATATATTATTATTTATGTTTTCTATTGCTTTTGCAGATAATATTTCCACGCGTAATATTGATTTATAACATATGTTATCGTGAGAGCTATTCTTCACAGAACATTAACGTAAATTTAAATCAGCAAAATTCTCATTTCGAAAACTTAACTCAGCCCAAATACATGATCTGAAATAGATAAAATTCGAGTTAATATAGTTAGTAATAATTTCTACAAATAACGATGAATAAATTCAAAATGCTTAAAAACTTACCACAATATTATCAAAAGTTTTTCTTCTTTTATTGTAGGAAACCTGCAGAAAGTGATCGGATGATTTTGTGCTTTTTCTTTGCATAATTTTTTTAAATAACAAATTAATTTAAAGTCAATATCGCATACAGAGTCAGTATCTCACAAAAATCCTCACACACACAATCGCGAAGAATTGCCTATAAACGAAAATGAAGTATTCTGAGCCGATAATAACTGAATTAAAGCAAAACGCAATAACAAATATTAAAATCTAAATCATTTTAAATAAATTTGAATCAATTTTAGAAAATATTTTCAATATGAAAGACGTTGACAAACAAATGTCATTTTTTTTTCTTTTTAGTTCATGGCTTCTTGATAGAATTCTGCTAATATTTAATAATGTAATTTTAATCAATTAGTAGGCCAATTAATTGTGCAAACCTCAAAGTAATATGTATATAATTACTGTAAGGTGCAAACAAAAGAAAAATATGGCATAGAATTAAAAATTTCAGTTTCTTCCCATATAATAGTTATCTATATTTGTACCTAATTTTTAAAATGGCAATCTGAAACAACGCGAAAGAATGAAACGGCGATATCTTTTTCTCGCTTTAATTTTACAAGCCCACCCACACATAGATAAAATTATGATTGTGTGCAAGTTTCTCGGCTTCATACAGAGTTGCATCACCCTGCACCTTTCTAACAAAAAAAACTAAATATTAATCGGTTTATCCATTTGATAGCCACGATTCCACATACAGACACACACAGATACACAGATACACACGTTAAACATATAAAAAGAGGGGTACTCTTTTTCATCGGGGTTTAAAAACAACATTTATCGACCAAAATTGACAATATATTGAAAATGGCCCATATTAACTAGGTACATATATCATTCCGTGGGTGTCGTAAGAGGCGACAGAGGGTATTTCACCAGTAGATGCCCATCTATTGGTAAAATTCCCTCTCCAGTAGCATCTCCCTGATAACTCAAAATAAAAAGCTGCGGTTATACTACTATATTTATAATGACATACCTGTCCTAGTTTATTTGTCATATTTACGTTTTGTTCTACCATAAACACTTGAAACATAACGGTGTTTTTGTTGTGTTTATTACTGATTATTTTCTTTTCGTTTATATACAATATTATAATCGATTACTTAAATACTAACATACTTTATTGTGTCATTAATCATACGCGAAGTTAATGCGAAGGATGGATACAAAGTAAGTTCCAAAATAGTGGGAAATGAAGATTAATGAGTGTAGTAAAGAATTCTAGTAATATTTCACGCCTTAGACGGAATTTTATAGGAGATATTGGTGATAAATTGAAGATTGGACAAATTAAGATTGGTAAAATTAAAAGAGTGATATTGAAGGTGGACCAAATTAGGAGTACCCTTAACCGATGAGAATGTATGCGTAGATATATCTACTTGTGAAAGAAGCGGGGGAGGTGTGTCAGGATCGTGCCAAATTAAAGTCAGTAAGTTTTCTACGTGGTAGAGCCATGCTGCAGCTATATTAGTAGTATGGTTGTAGCACGAATGGGTCGGCTTGACCGGGGAAGGACCACGCTCTCACAGAATACCGGCGTAAAATAGCAGCTTAACATATGGTGAGTGTAGAGAACCGGAGACCCTTTTACTGGAAAAGAGGCATTCCATCTTAGTCCTCACGGGTGACAACGCATTTGCTTTTTATTCTTTATTGAGCATAGATGTAGATGTCTATGGATCACAGCAACCACTTACCATCAGGTGGACTGTGTGCTCGTTTGTCACCGTATCCTATAAAAAAAAAGTCCTTTTTATTGGAAACGAGGCACTCCATCTTAGTCTCCTGGGGTGACATCGCATCTGCATTTTGATTCACAATCAAGTATAGATGTAGATGTCTATGGGCTACAGAATCCACGTAACATGAAGTGGTCTGTCTGCTTGTTCGGCACCCTTGCTGAATACCCCTGTTTGATAAGCGAGAAAGTTTATTTATGTATGTGTATGGCTATGTAAATATATTTACTTACTTATTTCTATTTTACTTATTTCTACTTAATACTGTCGCTATTAAGGAAGGGTTTAATAGGTTGTTTAATTTTTAATTTATATGGGAGGCCTATGTTCAGCAGTAGACTTTAAAAGGGTCTAACTGGTAAGTATCATTTACAAGTAACTTGATTGGTGATCATCATCGTGAATACAGTCCTCTACTGAACTACTGAACATAGTCCTTCCCCAAAAATGCCAGAAAGCACAGTAACGATCCACCTACATCCATCAATTACCTGCCTGCATGTTACTCGTATATAAAATATTTTTGAATATTGAATAAAAGTTTTTATGTTTATATGTTCTATACCTAACCTAGGATTATTAATTATTTTATTCTCAAATCAGAATTCATAGTATTTTACTAACTTTAATATGAATTAATGTATACAATATTAAAAAACTATAATAAAAAAAAACTAAAACTTATAACTTAATTATCATACAGTCCTTCCTACTCCCCGTAGTATCGTACCAAGAACGCTGGCTGCGTTTCCTCGCTGAATGGCTATACTTAGCCCTTGAGCGAGAAAAGAACCAGCCCTCTTATCACCAGCAGCAACGACCAGTCGCGGGCAGAGTACCTTTAGGAACATCACCGCACGTGGACTCCACGGACCGATATTCTCTACAGCAAATGGCACAAATTTGTTGTCATCTCTCAACTTCTATTTCTATTTTACTAAGTATATTTAGACGTGCCCAAAAGAAAATTTTAAAAATATTATGAATTGTAGATAAAATAAAAATAAGTGCGTAAAGAAACGCTTTTAAAAGATTTGCCATAAGAAGATAACTCTCAACCAAAAGGAATAAAGCTACTTATACAAGAAGTCCCTTTTAACATAACAGGTTCGTATTAAAGATTAAAATATCCTTTCGCGCTCAAGCTAAAAAACACGCTTTAATGATAAACTGAACTAAAAAAGTAAAAATAATTTTTGAGAAATAAGAATAGTATAATTAATGAGGATATATATTATTTTCAAAAAGCGTGGAGTGCTCGATAAACATAATACGTATATGCAGTTAAGAATATTTCATCGCTACGATTAGTATGAAGATATTGTGAAAAAAAAAAAATTTAAAAAATCAAAAACCCGACTGCAAGAAAGACAATTTATTTGTAATGCACTAAAATGACCGAAAAAGTTTTAGAATAGAAAATAAAATTAAAATAAAGTATTAACAAAGTAAACTCTACTTCGGTTTAAGAGATTATACTATGGGCTGAAAGCCTAAGTTAAATACCCAAATTAAGTTTAGTAGCAAGCGGAACCCATTAATTTTCTTTCGGTTTATAATTTGCAATTGGGTCCCGCCTGCTACTAAGCTTAATTTGGGTATTTAACTTAGGCAGTCAGCTTATAGTATAGTTTGTTAAACCGAAGTAGAGTTTACTTTGTTAATACTTTATTTTAATTTTGTTTTCTATTCTCAATCTTGTTTCGGTCGTTTTAGTGCATTACAAATAAATTGTCTTTTTTGCAGTCGGGTTTTTGATTTTTTAAATTATTTATTTTATTTTAGACTTTTTAGTGTCCCGACACACTCTTATGAACTAAATTTCATATGATAGCACGAGGTCTGACACAAACATGGCCCATTTTACGTTTTTACTATTTTTCAAATACTTTCTAAACCAATTGATTATTCCTAATTAAATTTAAACATAAAACTTATATATATTTTTGCAATTCCCTTTATTTTGGTAGGTACCCCACTCGATAGATTTGGTAATTTCTTTTTAATTAACGTATTACTATTTTGCGCCAAAATCCGCCATTTTGTCATCTAAAAACACTTAGGTTTCTAAGACGAATAAAACGATACCTTAATTGTCGAAATCCATTTATCCGTTTCGAAGATACGAGGTAATAAAGAAATATACAAACATACAAGATACGCGCGAAAAATATAACCCTCCCTTGGCAGTCGGGTAAATAAGCACCACACCCTTTTTTGCAATAATATTTATCCTCGTTAATTATACTATTCTTATTATTTCGGTTTACCATTAAAGTGCGTTTTTTTGAACTACAATAATTTATTTTTCACTTTTTAGTAATCCTGACGATCCTGTTCAGGATAATGGGACGAGCTTATCAAATTATTGTATTGTTATCGGTTCTTGATAAGTATGCAAAGTTTCAATTTAATATGACGTTTGAAAATAGGTAAAAATCAAATTTAGAAGAGTCGGTTACAAACAAACATACACATTCACGTGAAGCTAATATAAAGCGTGTTAAAATAGAAGGTTCTTAGTCACCTTTAGTTTCCGCTTTTTTTAACTTGACTTGTGTGTTCGGCTCTGCACCTCTATTTTAGGAATAAATTATTATCTTATTTTTAAAAATAACACATGAACTAAGACATGATTATAGTTGTTTAAAGTAAGATAACATTGACAATATTCCTTTTTATGCTAAACAAAATAAATTAATAAAAAAATCATCAAGCTTAAAAAGAAACGCTATCGTTATTTTAAACTTTCATAAAATGTAAATTTACTGCAACTTGAATAAAAACTTGTGTCGTCTATCCGTTGATGAGCTTTTAAAATCAAAGTAAACGAAATCAGTTTTACTCTGCGTCTTGGTCTCGGTTAGGAAGATTAAATATAGATAGTTTATGTGGGAGAGCCACTCCGCAGTAATATTTTCAAGGAATTCATTCATTCATTCTATTTCTTTCTCTTTTTCTTCTTTCTTAAAAAACGTTACCCCTCACTTGGATTTTCTCCTGTATCAAAGAGGCAGTTTACAAACATAAATTTCAGAAGGACAAACATTCAGACTCGGAACAATTACATGTAGGTCATAAAAATACTTGTTCCGTGCGGGGTTAGAACCCGCGACCCTCAGCGCTGCAAGTCAATATGTGGAATGAAACACAGTGCATTAATTTGCCTTTTTACGCTGGTATTCTATAAGAGCGTGATCCTTCCCTAGTCGAGCCAACCCATTCGTGCTACAACCATAATATAGCTCAAGCGTGGCTCTACCACGTTTGACGTATTTATCGTTAATATTATAATTTACATAGCTAAACATACATTATTGAATATTTTTTCTATGAAATGAAGTGTAAAATGTATTTTATTTATTAGAATTTTAACAAATGATTGTACTTTTATCATTGAGTTAATTTATAAATTTTAACATGCGTAATTCAGTTATTAATGACCATTATCAGTCATGGGTATTTCCAACCCATACATGGGTCAAATCTATGTCTATGAAGCAATATATAGAGTAGGCCTATGTTCAGCAGTGGAATTTTGATAGGCTGTGATGAATGATTGAACAA
This sequence comes from Parnassius orleans, assembly GCA_029286625.1. Taxonomy (NCBI): domain Eukaryota; kingdom Metazoa; phylum Arthropoda; class Insecta; order Lepidoptera; family Papilionidae; genus Parnassius; species Parnassius orleans. The sequence goes on from JAGSMP010000007.1 coordinate 14,703,883, forward strand.
CATATATACAACAAATATATATATATATATATATATATATATATATATATATATATATATATATATATATATATATATATATATATATGTCGTAGCCAACTAGCTTAATTAGCCTTTCAGTTAAAAGTCTAGCCTTTTAATAAACAGCGCTATTCAAGTAGCGACTTGAACGATATTTAGCCGATGCGTCTAAGAGCGGCAGACTTACGGTATTTCAATAACCTTCACTTTTTTTTCTGTTAATCCCCTATACCTGAGGTACATGAAATGGGGACTCTTTAGATTGACCGACGGTTGATATAGAGACACTCACGTGTGAAATGTGTAAAAAAATGTAAAAGTAATAAGTCTGCCGCTTTGACATCTTGAAATATTCAATAAAAGTTGCTGAATAATAACATTGGCAGACACCTATGGCGGTCGCAAGGTCATGGCAGATAGGTTGACAAATACAATTTTTTCTTTATAATTTACGTTATTTCAATAAAGCTGCAATTTATATATGTTGTTGATAATATTATCATTATTAGACAAATATATTTTGCAGGGCAGACATATATTGAGGTTCTATCACCCAGGCAGACAACGAACTTGAGTGGCGTCCATATACCACTCCATATAGCACTTCATATAGCACTCGGTATAATCCAGTCTTTAGATTAAATTAAAATTTCTATTACATCAATTAAAATACTTGTTTTCAACTGTTCTTTAGTATTAGTCATCATCATCATCATCATCATTATTACAGCCCTTCACAAGTCCACTGCTGAACATAGGTCACCCCCAAGGAAGGCCACAAAGCACGGTCCCGAGCCCATCGTCTTCCCGCATGTCTTACCAGGTCGTCACTTCATCTAGTGGGGGTCGCCTTAAACTTCGCCTACCAGTAAAAAGCTGCCACTCGAGAACCTTTTTTCCCCATTGGTTGTCGGTTCTTCGAGCTATATGGCCGGCCCATTGCCACTTCAGCTTACTAATCCGTTGGGCTATGTTGGTCACTCTGGTTCTACTGCGGGTATCCTGCAGAAACCCCGAGCATAGCCCTCTCCATAGCTCACTGAGCGACCTTGAGCTTCCTCATACGGCCTGCAGTGAAGGGCCACATCTCAGATTCATAAGTCATTACTGGCAACATGCACTGTTTGTACAATCTCGTTTTCAAGTTTTGAAGTATACCCGACGAGAAGATGTGTCGTACTTTCCCGAACACTGCCCAGCCGAGTTGAATCCATCGATTGACCTCTCGGTCAAAGTTGGACTTACCTAGTTGGACTATTTGTTCCATGCAAACAGACTCGTCAACAACTTCGAGCTTAGTGCTCCCAACAACTACCGGAATAGGTGTGACATGGACATTACACATGATCTTTGTTTTGTCCATGTCCACCTTAAGACCTATCCGTTGGGAGGTACTATTGAGGTTATTGAGCATAGTGCTTAGGTCCTCCAGTGATTCGGCCATAAGGACTATATCATCGGCAAATCGAAGATGAGTGATGTACTCGCCATTGATGTTAATACCGTATCCTTTCGCTTAATGCAGCTAGTTTTAGGTAATTTTCTATGGAGTTTTAACGAAATTTTTACTAATTCAATTGCATTTTATAAGTTGGTTGACTATTATTTGTTAACTTCCTCATTTTACTTAGCTGTGATAGTTTTCCTTTTACTTCATTACTCCTATTGTGTATTCTTTTCACATTTCCAAAAAAAGCGGTTTAGTTGGTAGAGGGGGGGGACACATGACTCTAATGAAAAATACCACTTTAAGGCTAAATATTTCGCAAACGGACCACTAAATCCAAAAGATGTTGTTCCACACCCCCAGTGTTTTTGAAAGACCAACGTTACCCCACATGACAGAATAGACGGGTAAAAAAAAATCATCCTCCATTTACTTGTATGGGAAGTACCCAAAATAAAAATGTTTTTTAAGATTTTATTACACAGTTTTTTAGACGTGATTAATATCTATAACTATGCCTATGCCAAATTACAGATTTGTAGCACCTAGGGTCTCTGAGCAAAACCGCGGACGAACGGACGGACGGACAGACGGACGGACGGACAAGGCGAAACTATAAGGGTTCCTTGTTGTAACTGAATGTCATAACACTTATGGACGCCACTGAAGTCCATTGCAGGTGACCGGCAGAGGCCCAATTTCCCCCCCCCCCCCATCAACATGGTAGCGGAATTAAATAATAGACTACCCCAGGAGGGTACCAGCACTCCTGGAGAATCCCTCGCTGAGCATCCACGACCATGCTACTCCACTCCTGAGCGTGGGTGCTCAGGCTGCCGCGCGTATTCTGGGGCAAAATTCCGCTCAGAACAATATCTGCTCGGGGCAAACTGAGCAATAAGACCAAGGCGACCCCTGCCACGCTATCCGTGAATTTCTGCAACATCAGGGGACTTAACTCGAACCTAAACGCCGTCCACTACCATCTTGAGACGGCGAAGCCAGCCTTGCTCTTTCTGACCGAGACGCAGGTGTCCTCTCCGGCTGATACTTCGTATCTCTCCTACCCAGGGTACAAATTGGAACACTCCTTTGTGCCTCGGGCTGGAGTTTGCGTATACGACAGAGAGGACATCTGTTCTCGACGCCTCTGCAGTCTTGAAGGTTCGGACCTGTCCATCCTTTGGTTGCGCGTAGATAGCGACGACCATCCGCGCGTCTACGGGTGCCTCTATAGGTCCCATAGCGGTAATGCCGAAACAGACCGACTCATCGACCACGTCCAAATGGCTACAAATTCCTTGCTACAACAGGTCCCATCCGCAGAGATCGTGATCCTTGGCGATTTTAACGCCCACCACGCCGAATGGCTCGGTTCACGTTTAACCGATCATGCGGGAAGATCTGTTTATGACTTTGCCTTGGCATATGGTCTGACACAACTGGTTTCTTCGCCTACGCGGATTCCAGATGTGGAGGATCACACCTTCCCTGGACCTTCTGCTGACCTCTCATCCGGACGGATATCAGGTTTCCGTCGATGCCCTCTCGGCTCTTCGGACCATTGTCTGATCCGGTGGTCACGCCCCTCGCGGTTGCGTTCTGCAGGTTGCCGTCGTGTTTGGCATTACAGGTCGGCGGATTGGGACGGAATGCGGTCTTTCTTTGCATCCTACCCATGGGGCGGGTTTGCTTCTCGCCGGATGATCCCAGCGCTGTTGCTGACTCTGTCACTGATGTGGTGCTACAGGAATGGAACTATTTATTCCATCATCTGTGGTACCCATCGGAGCAGATCTCGGCCTTGGTTTAGTCGCTCCTGTAAGACTGCATTACGCAGTAAGCAGGAATGCTATCTGGCCTGGGCTCAGGCTTCAGCGGCTCGATGTAAACACCAGCATGCTTAAAAAAGAAGTATAACTTCGCTCCAGGTCCTTCAAAAGAGTTTTGCCAAGGCAAAGTCCAGCACATAGGCAGAATTGGCGAGAAACTAGTTCGCCTTCCTTCGGGAACCCGTGCATTCTGGTCTCGCCAAGGCTGTCCAAGGGAATTTCTGTAAGCCATTACTACCATCTCTGCATAGGGAGGACGACTCACTGGCCCATGCCGCAAAAGAGAAAGCCGACCTTTTAGGCTCCCTTTTTATTTATGTATATGTACATATTATTATATATGATGTGCGGTTCTCACAGCGCTCGGTTCGCAAAGTACTCCTCTCCCTGGACATCCACAAGTCGAGTGGGCCTGACGGAATCCCCCCAGTTGTGCTGAGGACGTGTGCCCGGAGTTGGCACCGGTTCTAACGCGTCTTTACCGGTACTCCTACTCCTAGGCGTAGTCCCGAATTCATGGAAGACAGCTTTGTCCAACCTATCCTAAAAGGCGACCGCTCAGACCCGTCCAACTACAGGCCTATCGCCATCACCCCCTTGTTCTCCAAAATAATGGAGTCCGTTATAAACTGCCAGCTCATGCGGTACCTTGAGGATCACCAGCTGATTAGTAACCACCAATACGGTTTTCGTCGGGTCGATCAGCTGGTGATCTTCTAATCTACCTGACTCATAGATGGGCGGAGGCAGTAGAGTCCAAGGAGAGGCATTGGCCGTTAGTTTGGACATTGCGAAGGCTTTCGATCGGGTTTGGCACAAAGCGCTTCTTTCAAGCTCCTTCCTATGGGCTTCCGAGAAATCGTGCAATTGGATCACCAGCTTTCTTGCAGATCGGAGCATCAAGGTCGTTGTAGACGGTGCATGCTCCGACTACAAGCCTATTAACGCTGGTGTTCCACAAGGTTGCGTGCTATCACCAACGCTGTTTCTTCTGTATATCAATGATATGTTGCAAACCTAGTGGTGCTCTATACACCGGCCGTACCAATATTTCTCGGGAAAACGTCACCGAGTACCGGAAAAAACTTGTGTCTGAAGTCGAGTCTTTGCTGAACAAAGTCTCGGATTGGAGGCGACTAAATCTAGTCCAGTTTAATCCTCAGAAGACACAAGTTTGCGCGTTTACCGCTAAGAAGAACCCCTTTGTTGTATCTCCTCAGTTTCAAGGCACTCCCCTTGTTGCCTCAGCCAGTATCGGAATCCTCGGCGTCGACATATCGAGTGACGTGCAGTTTCGTGGTCACTTGGAAGAGAAGGCCAAATTGGCCTCTAAAAGCTTGGCGTGCTCAGCAGAGCGGGACAGTATTTCATGCCGGCACAACGCCTGCAACTTTACAAGGCGCAGGTTCGGCCTCACATGGAATACTGTTCCATCTCTGGTGGGGCTCCCCAGTGCCAGCTCCTTCCACTTGACCGCATCCAGCGCAGAGCGGCTCAGATCGTCGACGACCGGTCCTTTCCGATCGGTTCGATTCATTGGCGCTGCGAAGATGTTGCATCTCTTTGCATTTTCTTTCGCATTTACCACGGGGAGTGCTCTGAGGAATTGTTCGGATTAATCCCAGCCGCCAAATTTCACGAACGCACATCGCGGCAGAACTCCCGATACCATCCACATCATCTGGATGATTGGCGGTCCACCACTGTGCGATTTAGAAGATGTTTTCTTCCTCGCACAACTTCCTTGTGGAATAATTTACCACCAGCGATTTTTCCGGACCGATACGACTTAGGGACCTTCAAGAAAAGAGCCTACTCCTTTTTAAAAGGCCGGCAACGCATCTGTAATTCCTCTGGTTCCCCTGGTGTTGCAGTTGTTCATGGGTGGCGGTAGTCACTTACCATCAGGTGAGCCGCATGCACGTTTGCCCCCTCTCCTATAAAAAAAATTATATAAATTGCAGCTTTATTGAAATAACGTAGATTATAAAGCAAAAATTGTACTTGTCAACCTATCTGCCATGACCTTGCGACCGCCATAATTGTCTGCCAATGTTATTTTTCAGTAACTTTTATCGAATATTTCAAGATGTCAAAGCGGCAGGCTTATTTCTTCAACGTTTTTTTCGGTCATTTTTTTTCACCTTTCACACCTGAGCATCTCTATATCAACCGTCGGTCAAACAAAAGAGTCCTCATTTCATGTACCTCAGGTTTTTCTCATGTATCTGAAAAAAACGTGAAGCTTATTGATATACCGTAAGTCTGCCGCTCACTGGCTCTTAAACTATAATACAACATTGCACATATCTTGTAATATCAGCGACAGTAGGTTAAGGTGCGGCTGGGGTGGCCCTCGGGTCACCCTAAAGCTGCGTACATTTATATAATATAGCATATAGCGCAAAATAGGCACAGACCAACGACTGTATTGTTGAATGAAATTAATAGGGTGACCACGCCATGTAATATCTAGGCTGTTAACTGAATGGCTAATTATGCTAGTTGACTGCGACATATACAACAAGTATAGCAAGCTACTGCAATGTTCGGGAATTTTCCAATTGCTATAATTGAAAACGTATCCGAGCAACGCTTCAAGTGTTTAATTAAAGCATACTTTGAAATTTAATTGAAATGGCTAAATATAAAAACTGATAACTGTGCAAGCGGAAATATTGCAATCACTGTAAATTATTAAGAAAATTAAAAAACGGAAACTACTATTATTATTAAATAGTATTATTATTAAATATGTATTAAATATAACTAGGTGGAAGGACTACTTTTCTGCTTAGAAGTCCATCTGGGTATGTTTTTTTTTCTATAAAAAAAAACTCAAGTATTTATTTTCTCACTAACTGTACAATAAGTTCTTCATATAGATCATAAATGGTACTTTGAATAAAACTATTTTTTACGGATTTTATCGCTTTTACTATTTTAATTCCCGACGTTTCGGGTGCTTTACAGAAACCCATGGTCACGGAGGGGGACTGAGATGTTTGACGTCCCGATGTCACAGTTAGCCCGGCTACCTTCAGTTTTTTAATATTAATTTTTTTTGGTTCGATCTACGCAGAATGAGCTTACAGTATCTTGAAGTCTTGCAGTAGTATGCCTGGTTTTGGTTTTAATTTTGTTAATTATAGGATCCCAAGCAGATTTCAACACCCATCCATCTTCTCTATTGAAATTAGGACGTTTTTTAATTTCAATAGCCTCGCGTATCATCCTTGGTAGGAATCGGTGTTCCTTTGCGAGGATTTGTGGTCTATCAAATCTGATGTAATGGCAGGGACGATCTTGAACATGTTCACAGACTGCAGACTTCCCAGAGCGTCGGTGCTTCACGTCAGCTATTTGTTCTTTCACGCGGGTTTTAATGGATCTTTTTGTTTGTCTTATGTAAGAGAGACCACAATCGCAATCAAGCTTGTACACTCCTGCATCTCGTAGAGAGTTATTACATTTGACGGATGGTAAAAATTTACTAATCTTTTTCGGCGGCTTGAAGTATGTTTTAATAGAAGCTCGCTTCAAAATGTAGCCAAACTTGTCTGTGACTCCTCTGACATAGGGTAGTACAGCAGGTACACGCTCGACTGTGGTCGGCTTCACTCGGTCACTGTGACGTAGGCGTGGGACCCGAAGCTTGTTGTCTTGCTATACTTGCTCGACGTGCTGAAGCTAGGCGGCCAGATGTTTTCTGTCACAGATCCCTAGTGCTCTCTGAAACAAAGATTTTCTCACGGTAGCTAACTGTGATGGATGATGGTGCGATTCACCATTTAAATATCGGTTGGTGTGGGTCTTTTTCCTATACACAGTGTGAACAATAGTGTTATCAGGATTTTGGATGACTAAAACATCTAGGAAAGCTAAAGAATTGTTTGCCTCTAACTCCATTGTGAAGTGTATTTTAGAGTTTATGGAATTAAGGTGGTTTAAAAATACAGTTACTTTGTCAGATGGTAAAATTGTGAAAGTATCGTTAAAAAAGTAAAAGTTCGAAATCCTGATTACACTATTGGTTACACTGTGTATAGGAAAAAATATCATACCAACCGATATTTAAATGGTGAATCGATAAAATCGAAGGGGGGATATTTGCAATAGTTGCCACACTTGGCAAGCGAGTTAGCAACCACGGTTTTTTAGTTTATAGTCGTTATTGGGAAGACGCTGCTGCCAATCTCCTGATTTGTTTCCTTTTATTAAAAGTCTAAATTTATTTTTAAAAAACTAAACGGAAACAACAAAATGCCAATAGCATTAACGTTAAGTAAGATATAGATAATGTAAAGAACTAGAGTAACCGACAAAGCCCAACAGTACGTAAGCTGAAATGGCAAATGTCGGCCATATGGCTTTTTTTATTTAGGATAACAACGTCTTATTAACACTTAAACTATTTTACTTAAATTATTAAGCACGATAAAGCCAATTATATTTATCCATAAAGTAATAGAGCAACAGAGTAATAGAGCTCAAAGAACCCACAGCCGATGGGGAAGAAAGGTTCTCGAGTGGCAACCTCGTAGCGGTAAGCGAAGTGTATTGCGGCCCCCCACTAGATGGAGTGACGACCTGGTAAGATATGTAGGAAGACGATTAATACAACTGGCTCAGGACAGGGCTTTGTGGCATTCCTTAGAGGAGGCCTATGTTCAGCAGTGGACTTGTGAAGGTTGATGATGAGTGTAAGAAAAGTTTTGCGCTTTTTGTAAAAATGAAGTTTCACTCTTTTTAAAAAAAAAATAAAGTTTAAATGTATGAAACTGAATACAGTTTCTCGTCTGAGCTTGGTATTTGAGTCCCATTAGTTTCCTAAAAGATGACTATAGTGAAAGCCAGAAATGTACACATCAACAGAATCTAGGGATATTTTATATTTCATCAAATATCTAATTATAATTCTATGTGCTCAGTCGTTACCCCTAGTGTTAAAAATTAAAATCCTTTCTATTGGAAACGTCCATGTAGCGGACAGTTAAGGCACACCCTGGCCTATTTCAATAAAATGAATAAAAGAAACACATCGATATCAGTGATCACCTGTACGTGAACTGTGTGTTTTATGTGTGATTGCATTAGTAAGGTTGAAATATATCATTCATACTTTTCTTACTACAATACTTACTTTATTGATTCATCTCGATTAATATACTAAGCAAGTATTTTTCAATTACTACATCTTTTTTTTACTTGTCATAAAGAGTGGTTACCCAAAATTCCACCTGGCGGTAAGTGTTGATGAAGCCCTAAATGGTAAATCGCACTGTCTTAGCATAACAAAAGCCTCAAAAAACTGTTGCCTTGAAGACGCCCAGATTGTATTCGGATGGAAAGACAGACGCCGTCGAATTATTCCACTCTTTTTCTGTACGCATTACGAAAGAAGAAGCAAACTGTTTGGTTCTAATGCATGGAATATCAACAACAAATGGAGTGAAGAGCCGCGGACCGCCTGGTTCTCCGATGTTGGTGTCTAGTGAAATCCGTATGGGGTCAGGAGAATCAGATCGATGGGAATGGGTGTGAGATTCAGTACGTACGTACTATTACGTTTTCTGAGCTTACAGATTAGGTAATATTGTGTAGTGGCGGTGTAAATATCCACTATCCCATATCATTCCGTGGGTGTTGTAAGAGACGACAGAGGAAAACTGAACCAGGAGGTGGACAGCAGTGTAGTGTAGTATATATATAGCCCTCACGACTATATATATTAGAGTTAAGTTAAGAATAAAGAGGAGTATAATTAAAGTTCTTGTACAAGCAACACGTCTCTATTTATTAAAACCTTCAACATTACATGGCGACCCTGCCAGGCGGTGCTGCGACAATGCACGCGCACCGCCGGGGCCTACTACATAAAAGAAGAAAAATATTATAAGAAATCTAAATTAAATTATGAAGGGCTTGTTAAGAAGATTGACAATAAAAAAATAACAAAGAGAACATAATACCGGATGTGACAAATAAAATTTAAATTATGAATATAAGAAGAGACAACAATTTTACTTATATTTAAAGAAGATTTTTGAAGACCAATTTAGTAAGACAACCAAGAAATGACAAACAAAGAAGAAATGAAGAAAGACCTGAAGAAGAAATTATAGAAGAAGCTCTAGTAACATTGCTATTAAATCAAGATTGACAAGTTTCAAGAAAGAAGATTTCAAGATCCAGAAAACATCTTAATCAATATTCCTTCAAGATAAGAGTACCAATTTTATCAAAATAAAACGAAAGAAGAAAGAAACGTGCCCAACCACATCGGTGAGCTAACAACATCTTTGAGTGCCAGAGCAGCAGAAAGAAATCAGGAGTACAACCAGCGACCAGCCAAGTTCCGTAGCAGGTACAAGACATACTTATCTCGAAAGCGCCGAATGTAATATATACATATGTGTCAAATTATATATACATAAACACTCACGCCTGTCACCCAGAGGGGTAGGCAGATACTACGGACTTCCATTTGGCACGATCCTGACACATCTCTCTCGCCTCCTTCACATCTATATACCTACGCATACACGCTCGTCGGTTAAAGGTACTTTAATTTGGCCCATTTTAATATAATTACTATATTATTACTTAAATAATGTTATACACAGTTCTGGGGAAAGAAAACTTTTAAATCATTAATTAACAAGTAGGAAAAACATTAGTACTTATTAATAGAAAATTCAAAATGATGTATTAAACCGCAACAATTAATCGGTAAATAACCACTTGTTAATAATAATAATATTCTTTTTTGCAACAATATGGTTGTACAATGGTGTTTAAGTATAATTTAGTTTTACATATTATATTATAGTAGTGTGCAAATATTAATGGTCAAGTAACTATAACAATATTTATCGAAATTTTAACAACACATAAATTATTCAATATTATTCAATTTATATGGTAACTAATTAGTTATGTAACAGCGTCAGAGGAAATACCAACGTAAGATTGTTATTATGGCTCAATGTCATATACTATATTCTGTTATACTATATACATATATTATACTATAATTATATGTTGATATGACCATTAATTTGTCAATCATTATATATTATAAATTATAAATGTTACATCCAATTATCATTAATTTATTTCTGTATTTATGTCCAATTTATTAATTATGACAAGTTTTATATAAAGTAATATTCAATAAAAAATAATTTATTACTAAAACAAAATTTAAGTAGGTCGTTACCGTATAAGAGTTCTCCTAATTAAGAATAACAATAATATACACAGGTACATAACACCAGCATATCCTTAGATAGGGTACACTTCGTAATAAAAACGGAAAGGGAAATTGATTAAAAAAATGCTATCCTATTATAAAGTTTATATGTCGCCGACCTAAGAGAGTTTTAATAGTAATATTTCTTAACAGAGTTAAACTTTGACTGACAAAATATTATCCCATTTTGTACAAAATTAACAAGGATGTATTTAAAAGTGTGAAGAATGAAAGAAAGGAATGTTCAAAAGTGTGAATATGAATGATTGGGTTGCTAAGTTTCGTCAATATTGGACTGATCACCCAAATATTGATGAATGCTTAAACTCCTGGTATGGAATTCATTATGAACGAGAATAATGCAAGTTAGTATAGTAAGTGGAGCATGCAAGTGTATAAAATAATCGATAGAGTCAAATAGATAATAACATGTTAATAAGGAACACGGTAATGTATAAATAAAGAATGAAATAAGAGTTATGAAGAAAATAAAATTAAAACAAAAGTTTATCTTGATATGATATTAATGGAGAGATACGGGAACAACGTCCATCACTGGTATAGCATATAGTCCTCGAGCAGGGTATGTTTCCATGATTGGATGATAAAATCGGAGATAACGGTACTAGGAACAATACCTTCAGTACAAGTGATGTGAAAGAGTTTACTCATATTAGTACTGTTGGGGACCAGAGAAGTCTTAAATTTGTTACCCTTGATAATGGTACATAGAGGTCACGTCCTTCATTGGATCATAGTGTGAACTTAGTTTTCCTCAGTGACAATTGTTGGAGTCCTTTTAAAATGACTTAAACGTAGACCTCAAGGTTGTGCGCACAACCCAAGGTACAGTTTTACCTTGATATAGTATGATTTAAAAAGTTTATGTACCAATAAAATAAAATGAATGTAACGAAAATGTAATATAGTACCCAAGTAAATGGGGGGCCCATATGTATAAAGTACCCGCATGATAAATATCATGAATTAATTATAAAATGAGTATAATAAAAATGGCCAATAACGCCCAAAGAGGTGAATTAATACTCCGATTCCCGGTATCTAAATAATAAATAAATATATAAGTGAATAGAGAGAAATAAAGCTCGGTAAAGGTCAAATATATCACAAAAATTACGTACAAGAATTATGGAAAAAATTATAATATAAAGGCCTAACAAACGAAAATAAGGAATAAGGTGATCCCCGACCAAATCTATAAAGTTAGATAGGCAATTATTTGCATTTCTGTATTAGGGCTATTAATGCTGTCCAAAATGCTACTAACACGTTACACATGTAATAACTATAGGGATCGATGCACACAACTACACGTAAACAAAAAATAATAATATTAATCAAATACAATAAACATTTCGCATAATTTTTATATGAATTTACGAGATTTTTCATATTTAGGCATGCATTAGCAAATTTGAATGTGCCTTAAATTTTTGAAACTCTACCTTAAATTTTTGTTTATGTAAAATTTTTACATTTTAAACTATATTAGGTATATTATATTGCTTACTATAGTCAAATCCAAAGTGTGTAGATAAGCTGTTATTATGTAGTAATGTAATAGTATTTTTTTTCTTTATAAAAGACAACGAAACCTAAAATTATGTTATCTGCTTAAAATACAATTGTCTTTTCTAATGTTAATAAATATTTTGTTAAACAAACTTTAGCTGTGTACCTAATAATGTATTCTTTTTTTTATATAAATTTCTGTCTCAATTAAGATAAACATATTCCTTAGAAGTCATGAAATAATGAATTTTCGAAATTATAAATAACTTAAATAATAAATATTTATTAATGTACCTATGTAAAAGTATTATAAAAATTGCATGTAACCATCTATATTAGAGGTATAAACTATTAGGCAAGATAAATTAATTTTATTCACGATATCATTTTAATGCATTGTTAAAACTAGGTACCATTATACGACGTAATCAAAAAACGTTCCCATAAACGTACTCAGAAATTTAAAACAAAGGTGTCACAAATCGCTTACGCGGCTGGGATCGCAACATGTATTTTGATCTGTCTATTGTTATGTTAACGAAAATGATTAGGTACATTGCTTTGCATTGACTTCTTTGTTCTGGATATCTTAATATGAAATGTAACAAACTATTTTCGGTATAATATTGATTAAACTATCAAATCATAAACTTTTATCCATTACAATTTATTATTTTCTGGGAAAATAGTACAGTAATGCCAACTTACTTGTGTGGATTATGAAAATAATTACTTCATTTAATATGATTTAGAAACTCATTATACTATGTTTACAACTAATTAATTTAAATTTTGTTGTGCCCATAATATTGTGAGCCTCAATCCCTGACTGACAACGATATACCTACCTAAATATTATATGAGACTATGTGATATAAATTTGTAATGCCTGTAAATTATACCAGATGTCCAAGGAATTTCTCAAATATTTACTATATTGCCTAATAATGTCAAATATGTATGTTGTATGTGCATGATACATCATACCAAATCTATTGTGACCTTGAAATTACTATGGGACAGGGGATCTGGCCACCGACGTACCCATAGAATATACCTGTTTTGACTTTTGTAATTTATATTCTTATTAGATTTAAGTTTAATTTTGATTTTATAGTTAAAAAAAAAAACAAATGTAATCATTTCTTTTTATTTATTTTTTGTCGGTGGAGGTGTAGTGTAGTATATATATAGCCCTCACGACTATATATATTAGAGTTAAGTTAAGAATAAAGAGGAGTATAATTAAAGTTCTTGTACAAGCAACACGTCTCCTATTTATTAAAAACCTTCAACATTACAGCAGACATCTTCGTGACAACAGCTGAAATGGTAATAATGGCTTTCAGATTGATAAATAAAAATAAATAATGGCCATGAATTTTCGTAGACACAGTCTACTGGATCTAGAAAATAATATGTGTCTGTAGTTTGTAACAATTCAAAAGACAAAGTTCTATTGTTTCAAAATCTTTATTTGATTCTCACTTCTTTTGTTTCTGAGTTAGTTATCCATTCGTATTCACTGTGCATCTCAAACGAATCTAAAACTTTATCGAAGAAGTGTTTACGTATTCGCTATCTTCATTCAAATGAGATCTGCAAATTTTATTTAAGCAAAGTGCTGGAGTTGTGATTGGAATAAAATATATTTTTTTTATAGAAGAGGGGACAAACGAGCATGCGGCTCACCTGATGGTAAGTGACTACCGCCGCCCATGAATAACTACAACACCAGGGCAATTGCAGGTGTGTTGCCGGCCTTTTAGAAAGGAGTAAGCTCTTTTCTTGAAGGTCCCTAAGTCAGTAAGAAAAATCGCCGGTGGCAAACAATTCCATACATGCCAGGGAGTCGGTGTCATCCTTTCAGAAAGAATGGGTCAATGTGTGAAAGAGTATGAATGTGTAAGCCCAAGGCTGCTGTGGATACGAATGAAAGTGGGCTTAAAGAAGTTGTTTGTGCTAGGGGTGTACGCCCAGACATGTCTAAGCCCACTTATATGCGAGAGCAGTTTTGGGACATGGTAAGGATGGTGTTGATGAAATGTAAGGAAATGAAAATATCATTATGTTAGGAGATTTTAATGGAAGGGTTGGGGTGAAGAGGTATGGTTATGAAAGGATATTAGGAATGTTTGGCGATGAAAGTGTAAATGAGAATGGTGAAGATCTCCTCACCGTATGTGAGGAAAAGAATATTTTGTGACGAATACTTTTCGCCATAAGAGGATTCATGTATACATGGGAAAGAGGTAATGATAGAAGCATGATAGATTTCATAATTGTGGATGAAAGAATGCGGAGCGCAGTGGTAGATACAAGAGTTTACCGGAGATCCAACGTAGGACGGATCATTACCTGGTCTTATGCCGAATTAATGGTCTATTCAGGCGTTGGCGGCATCGGAAATTGTGTCTACCACTGCGTTACAGCGTATAAGAACAGAGAGGTTACAAGATGAAGGTGAAAGAGAAGTATAAATGTAGACTGAGGAGAATATAAATGGTTTGAATGAAATATGTATGAATGATTTAGACCTGAAGACTGTATGGAATAATGTTAAGAAAGTTTTGGTGGATGCAGCCACCGAAGTATGTGGTGTAAGTAAGAGAACGAATGAAAGGAAAAATAATACGTTGTGGTGGGATGATGAGATTCGGATGGAAGTTGAAGCAAAGAAGAGAGCATGGCTAGATTTACTGGCAACCAAAGCTGGTAATTCTGGCGGTATGAATGATGAGATTGAAAGAAAAAAGGCAGACTTAAGACTTATAAATAAGAGAGTAAAAGAAGTTGTTGAAAGGAAAAAGCAAGAAAGAACGGATAAGAATGATAGAAGAATATCGGATAACTTCCAGGCAAATATTAAAATGTTCTGGAAACTCATAAGAACTGCCAGGGGATATTCAAAACAGCCTAGAATTAATGCTATACGAGACCAGAATGGCTGTATGCTGAATGATGAAGTTTCGAATTTAAAGAGATGGAAGGAATACTTTAAAAGCGTGTTAATGAGGGATGAGATGTTTGAATTAAATGAAATAGAAATTCCGAAAGAAGAGGAAAGAGATAGAGAGATAAGTATAGATGAAATAATGAAAGCAATGAAAAGCATGAAAGCAGGTTATGCAGCCGGATATGATAGAGTATCACTCGAAATGCTAAGGGCTGGAGAGGGAGTGGTGGCAGGCCTGCTGTACATCTTGTTTAATTTATGTTGGGAACTGAAGCGGGTACCGGAAGACTGGTGCAAAGCCGTTATAGTCCCAATATATAAAGGAAAAGGGTCACAGCAGGACTGTAAAAACTACCGTGGTATCAGCTTGCTTAGCATTGTGGGTAAACTGTATGCTAAGGTGTTAATTGAAAAAGTTATGGAAGAAACTGATGGAAAAATTTGGGATGTGCAAGCTGGATTTAGAAAGGGAATGGGGTGTACGGATCAAGTATTTTCCATGCATGATTGTGGAGAAGTTTTGGCCAAAACCAGAAAGTTTTTGTGCTTTCATGGACTTGGAAAAGGCTTATGACAGAGTGGACAGGAATGTGTTATGGCAAACACTTAACTCATTTGGTTTGAGCGCTGATTTGATACAGGCATTGAAGTCTCTTTATAGGGACTCTAGTGCTTGTGTCAGGATCAACGGGGTCTACTCGGACTGGTTTGGCATCCAAAAAGGTGTCAGACAGGGCTGTGTAGCTTCCCCCTGGCTGTTTAACCTATTTATGGACAGTTGTTTGCAAACTTTGAAAGTTGACGAATGTGGGTTGAGAATGGGTGACTTAACCGTCAAATGCCTTTTGTACGCCGATGATCAAGTCATATTTGCATCGTTGGCGGCCGAGTTGCAAATGATGGTTACTTTAATGAAAATGATGGTTACTTTAATGAACCGATCATTAAAAGAAAGAGGTATGAAAGTGAACGCAAGTAAGACGAAAGTGATGGTTTTAGAAAGAGAAGAAAGTAAAACGTTATGTGAAATAAGAATAGAAGGGGAGTTGATTGAGCAAGTGGATGAGCTTAGATATTTGGGATGTTTATTTAGTAGGGATGGTAGATATGATAAGGATATAGAACGACGAGTGAACGCAGGAAATAGAGTGAATGGGGCTCTACACGCTATTGTGAAGAGTCAGAATGTGTCAAAAAAGGCACGTTTGGCAATTCACAATGCTGTGTTAGTCCCTACTTTAATGTATGGTAGTGAAAGTTGGGTCTGGCAGAAGAAGCATGAGAGTAGAATATATGCTGTAGAAATGCGGTCATTAAGGAGTATGCTAGGGCTGAATCTGAATGACAGGGTGAGAAATAGTGTGATAAGAGAAAAGTGTGGTTTGCAAGATGACGTTGTGACCAGGATTAAGAAAGGAATGCTTCGGTGGTTTGGTCATGTAGAAAGAATGAACGAAGAAAGAGTGACAAAGCAAATTTATGCTGCAGAAGTGAACGGCAGAGTCGGAAATGGACGCCCTAGACGAAGGTTTATCGACCAAATTGGCGATATATTGGAAATGGGCCAGATTAGGAGTACCCTTAACCGACGAGCGTGTATGCGTAGATATATGGATGTAAAGGAGGCGAGAGAGGTGTGCCAGGATCGTGCCAAGTGGAAGTCCGTAGTCTCTGCCTACCCCTCTGGGTGACAGGCGTGAGTGTTTATGTATGTATGTAAACAATTCCACGGAGAAGTTGTACGAGAAAGAAAACTCCTAGTAAAACGCACAGTTGTGGAACGCCAAGCACCCAAATGGTGAGGATGGTATCGTGAATTTTGATGCGATGTGCGTTCGTGAAATTTGCGGCTGGATTTAATCCGAACAATTCCTCAGAGCACTCGCCGATTCTTATTAGAGTTTAAAAAAAAGCTTAAGCAACACGCAATGGTCATGAGCTGTGATGATACTAGTGAGCATACTAGATATAAGACATGAAAGTTTTGTCATCGGTTCTTAAAACGTCTGCGAAATTTCAGATTATTGGGACATCTGTAAGTAGATGAAAACTCAATTAGAAAATTCCACTACATTCGTAGTTAGGGTACATACATACAGTTCAATCTAATATTAGGTCCTTACATATGAAATTGGCGTTTTGTACGGGAGGAATATAAAGTAAATTTTTTTTTGTAAAATATATTTAATTGATCAAAGTATGCACCGTTGTTATCTATGGACTTTTGCCATCTCATAGGTAGTTCATTGATCCTTTTACTAAAAAAAAAACCATGGGGGCGAGAATCAATAAACTCTTTGAAGGCGGTTTGGACTGCCGCATCGGCGTTGAATTTTTTTCCTTGTATGAAGTTGTCCAAATTCCGGAAAAAATGGTAATCTGTTGGATCAAGGTCCGGGGAGTACGGTGGATGTCGCAGACATTCCAATTGTAGCTCATCTAACTTAGTGGTTATTTGTTGTGCATTGTGTAGTCTTGCGTTGTCGTGAAGCAGCAGTGGCCTAGAGCGATTGACCAATCTCGGTTGTTTAGCAGCTAGTTCTTCCTTCATGGTTTGCAGTTGCTGACAATAGATATCTGCCGTAATCGTTTGGCCAGATTTTAGAAAGCTGTAGTGAACGACACCGGCGCTAGTCCACCAAACACTCACAAGTAACTTTTTCTGAGTCAATTTTCGTTTAGGGCAGGATTTGGCTGGGTCTCCAGGGTTCAGCCAATGCGACTAGCGCTTCCGATTATCGTACAGTATGCACTTTTCATCACAAGTAATGATTCGATTTAAAATCCCTTCATTATTGTGTCGGTTGAGCAAAGTAACACAGCAGTCGACGCGTGTTTGCAAGTTCGATTCACTCAATTCATGAGGTACCCACCGTTCAAGTTTTTTTACTTTCCCGATTTACTTTAAGTGGATTAATACAGTTTTATCACTTACCCTGAAGCCTGCAGCTGTCTCTGAAGTGCTTTGTGATGGATCATTTCCACAATAGCCTTTAATTCTTCATTTTCCACTTTGGTCTCCGGCCGCCACGGGGTTGGTTCTGAAGGTCGAAATTTCCAGAACGAAAACGTTGAAACCAAAAACGTACCGTGCTTTCTTTTGCGAAACCAGCGCCGTACACATCATTAATCCTTCGAGCTGTTTTTGCAGCACTGGTGCCACGGTAGAACTCGTACTCGTAAATATACCGATATTTCATGTTTTCCATTGTGCGGTAATAAGCGACGCCAAAGAATAAAATAATGAGGAAAAAACAAATGAATGACTGTTTTCAAAACTTAAATGTACCAGCTAAATGAATTTCTAAATTTGAATTTGGAATTCTTAACCAAAGAGGAGATATTTCAGATCAAAGTTGTCAGTACGACAAAACGCTAATTTCATATATAAGGACCTAATAGATAGATAAGTATTATATTCTCTTCCCCTTTTATACCAATAGAAGGGTTAATAATTATTTTATACTATAAACAAAATATAACTCATAGTTTTTTTTTTATAACATAAAATTTACAAATGGGCACACAGTCCATCTGATTGTAAGTGGATACTGTGTTCCATAGACATCCACATTTTATCCTCGATTAAGATCCAAAATGTAGATGCGTTGTTACTCCTGACTAAGATGGTATGCCTCGTTTCCAGTAAAAAGTGTCTCCGGTTCTTTACTTACTCATCATTACAGCCCTTCACAAGTCCACTGCTGAACATAGGCCTCCCCCAAGGTATGGCACAAAGCACGGTCCCGAGCCACCTGCATCCATTGACTTCCTGAATGCCCTACACTTCGTCTGCCGGTACGAGGCTGCCACTCGAGAACCTTTCTACCCCATCGGTTGTAGGTTCTTCGAGCTACAGTGGTGGTCGTATAATTAGAAACACTACCAACGGTCCTTGACATTATGTAAGATACTTCACCGCAATCGTTTTTATTTTGAAATTAAACAATAAATAGGACAACAATATGTTCAAAGATTTATCATTTATTAGAAAAACAATATAAATCCCATTCATTACACAATTGCAGTTTAAATATTACGTTACGCACAAACATTTAAATCAGTTTTAAGGTATGAACAATAATGGTCAACTAATTAGAAACAACAACAAAAAGTATAAAAAACAATATTTTTTTAAGTATTAGTAATTAGTATTGTTATTTAGACACAGCCTACCAATAGTTATAATTAATTATTGAATGTGTATATTTTTTACGAACATTTGTACGTTGAAGTTATACTTTCTTTATTCATAAGAAGTGTTTCTAATTATATGACCACCACTATACGAGTATATGGCCGGCCCATTGCCACTTCAGCTTACTAATTCGTAATCTACTTACTCTAGTCACTACTCTACGTATGTTCAGAAGTGGACTTGAATGAATGTAATAATAATAATTAAAAGAATTAATGCAGGTCACATTACTATAACAAAAACAAATGCGTTGAATTAAAAAAATCTAAGCAAGTAAAAATTCGAAAACATTCTTAGCAATTTTAACCCTTATATGCGGTATTTCACTATTTATTTTCACTCAATTTACTGTTTTGTGACAGAGCTTGAGGATAGTTTTTAAACAAGACTTATGTTACGTATTTAAATATTTAAATAGACACAATATTTTAACCTTAAAGTAATTATTGCAAGAGTTAGCCAATCTAAATGTTCATATAATATGACTCATGGGACGGTGGAAGCTGTTAAGTATAATTTCGGGAAGAGCGACTGTGTAATTAACAATGATCGTCAGCCAGAGTTATGTCGTTACTGTTAGTCTATATATGAGCCGTTATATGAGATCCATTAGACTTTTAGGGTTCTGAAAAAATAAGTATACCAAAACGTAGGATTCAGCTACTTAAGGAAATATACTAAACAATCTATTACAAATTACAATAATTTAGAAAAATCACTGTTACTGCCTATCAAAATCCACTGCTGAACATAGGTCTCCCCTAAAAATTGCCTCATACAGGGGATTTAACCATAGTTTCTACACTTGGCAGGCGGGTTTTACAAGGTTCATCACAGCATTTAAATAACTTCCTGTTCATTCAAGCTGCTATCTGCACTCCGACGGCTCTGAGCACACCCCTCTGTTTCACAACACTATCGCAGTTTATTTGCCTTCTTCCCGCAACAAAATTCAATTCAACTTCTGCCACTTGCATCTTCGTCGACAACGTGGACTGCATCAATGACCTTCGGTCTGGGCGGGGCGGCGATGAGGCGAGGCTATCTGCGAAAACAGTGTGAACGAACCGAAGGCTAAATCACGCTATCAAAGTTTCGGAACAACTATGCAGTATACAAAATGTCTAGCGGGAGATCTCCCCTTTTCCTTCTACAGTCAAAAAGGTAAGAAATAAAGTAGTAAATAAAGTATATATTTTTATTTTAAGAACGTTTCCCCAACACTTAGATGTTCACCTCTATCGTAAGGCAATTTACATACATAAATTGCACAAGGACAAACATCCAAACCCGGAACTGCGCTCCGAAGCCGTCAGATTTATGATAATATTAGTTACACGTGACGTAGTTTAGGGTACGGGGTCATTTGTTAGAATATAACGATTATTATAACACCATAAAATAAGTTTCTATGACTATATTATTTTTTGTAAATTTAAACTTATTCGACAGACACATTCGACAGAAACAAGTCAAACCCACAAAATATTGATTCAAAATTTCTCTGCTGCTAATATGATTTTTAACTGAAAAACATCTTTTAAACTAATTCGAATTACCACTCGCTAACTGGCACACTTCCACATTGTAATATAGAGAAACTGCCTCCTTATCAGTTCTGGTGATTTCTTCATCATCATCATCCCATAAAGGCATGGGCCTCTCATGAGGATTTGGCCTAATTACGCTTGGCAGGCAAATTGATTGCGTCTGGCGTGGCGTAAACAAAGATGTTTATATCATTACCTATCGTAAGCCATAAGCTTTTTTGGCATTTCCCATAGTCACCTCTTACGATACCCACGGGACGAAACAGGGAGGTGGATGCTATTACGCCACCACCATACAGCATGGTTATGATGCTTCCGAACTATGTTTGTATTTTTTTTTACTTATTAGAAGCCAGTGCTTGACCTGTGCATGAATCTGGGCGTTTTCGAGGCAATAATGAAGAAGCTTTTGTTACCCTAAGACAGAAGCTAGGCTCTAGGGCTTAAACACCACTTACCACCAGATGGGATTGTGGCCACATTCAGCAGTGGGTTTTTTAATAGGCTGTTATGTTGATGTTATTACCGTCACAGGCTATTAAAAGTTTACTGTTGAACATAAGCCTTACAAAATATTTCCAAATATTTGCGCTAGTTGCCACGCCTGGTAAGCGGTCTGGCAACAGCAGTTTTTTTAGTTGTCATTTCGAAGACGCTGTTGCCCGTCTCCTGGTTTGTTTCCCTTTGTAGCTTCTTACGATAACCACGGGATGGGGTAGCGGATGTTCTTACAGCGCCCACAACACGATGAGTGATTATATATACTCGTAACAAACATGTAATAAAAAAGTTTTTATATGATATGGTCGTAGATATAATATTTTTCCGATATTTGAAAGAGAAAACATAAAATAAAAACTATAGATGTTCAACGTCTTTTATCTTAAATTAGTTATCAGTAGTTACGTGTGACTTCGTAGAAAAACAATCTAGAAACCGCAATCAAAGTGGCACATTTTATACAGCATTTTAGTGCTTAACAGACAAGAAAGTTCGAAGAGATTGGTGGAGAATACTTTGATAATAAAAAGATCGAACACGAAAACATTGGCACTGTCAAACACAAGGCTCCGAAGTAAGTACAAATAAATCCGTTCAATTAGTTAAGCAATTTTTAGCACTGGCTTATATTTTATTTTGTTGTCTGCAGAATCAATAGCATTTTGTTACGTTATAGAGCTTAGTAAATATTTATATCGCTAGAACTGTGTGGATATAATATATAAATAACATTTAACATATTTGAAGATTAAAGATGGTAAAAATTACTTTGCGTACATCCGCTAGATAAAATAAAATGATGTGCCTTACGTAGTTTGAAGAGCACCTCCCGCCCTCCCTCAATTGCGTGCACTATCCCCGTCGCCACTAAACTAGGAAACACAACTGACGACAATACACGGTTGTGTTTCCTAGTCTCGGGGGAGAGGGAGGCGTGGGGCACAACCGTCCGGAGACGGAAGCGCGGCAATAGCGGGCGGAGGTAGGGAGGAAGGCACTCACCGTCCAACAGTGAGTGCGGGGCGCACAACACAACCGCACGGGGGCGGCTGGCGGAGACGGGAAGGCTCCCACCGTTGCCCGAACCCACGTTAGTGGGCACGGAAACACGGCGACTGCGAGACAGCTAAGCACAACCACACGGGGGCGACTGTGCTAGCCGAGCCGGAGGGCAAAACTCGACCGTGCGGGGACGGGAGTGGAGGGCACTCAACCGTACAGGTACGGGAGAGTGGTCAGCTAACACAACCGCACGGGGGCGGCGGCGCTAGCTGAGGGGGACGGGACGGGACTGACGTTCTATTCCAAGAAACTGTACTGAATGAGGGAGAAGACCCGTACGGGGACGGGTGCTCGGTCAGCGGCGGACTCCGCTAGCGCACGATCGCACGGGGGCGACGGCGCAAGCAGAATGAGCGGCGAGCCAAAAAGAGCTGCTATTTATACAACTCGCCGACGCAACCGCTCCCCACTTAAGTAGCGAGCGACTGCATCATGCGATAAAACATGCGACCAATCACCACCTGACGTACGCAGCCGCTTGCTATTAAATAAATAACAAACTGCTGCGAAACGCCCGCCTACCTTCAAACCATGCAACCAATCGCTGATCACCGTGAGGGTGACGAACGACCATATTGCAAGGCTATCCAATATTAGAGAGCAGGCTTAAAGATGTTTAAGAGAGGTGAGTTAGAAACATTTGTTTGTTCATTCAGCAGTGCAACATTACTATTTTTTTTTTTAAGTCGCACACCTTCGCAAAGAGTCGCAGCCCTTTATTACAAGTATTTAAGACTTTAAAGGAGTGGTCGCTGGTTAGGTTGTGTCCAGTGATTTCAAGATTTCAGTGAGTGCAAGAGATGTTTAGCAAAATGGGATTTATCGGGATTGCAATTCATGTAAGCGGCGAAATGCTCTTTATAACGTGTCTTATAGTTGCAACCAATCTAACTCACGTAAACGGCGTAGCATTCGTCATAAACAAGTTTGTAAACACCCGAGTTTTGACGAATATCTGACTTATCTTAGAAAATCGAAAGATATCCTTTTTACTGTAAACCAGGTATTCTATCTAAGTTCTACGGAAAGAAAACGCATCTACATTTTGTTTCTTAATCGAGGATAGATATCGATGTCTATGGGCCGCAGCATCCACTTAGTATCAAGTAGAGTGTGTGCTCGCTTCACTCTTCATTCACGCTTATTCTATAACTAGCGACCCGCCCCGGCTTCGTTTGGGTAGAATATGTGGCGTTATTTGGATTTAAGATAATCAACGTTCATTTATTTTAACCTTTTTCGTTTTATTTTTAAAAATCTCCAATTTTTCGGATAAAATATAGTCTAGATCACTTCTGCTCTCTACCTGTTCGTTTAATTACATTCGGTTCAGCCATTCCGAAAATTAGCCTGGACAGACGGACAGCCAAACATTTGTAATTGGTATTCATATCTTAATGGCATGCAGATGACCCACTCAGCTCAATATGAGGCAGTTATTTCGACATTACAGACAAACACTTAAATTTTATTTATATGATATAGATTTGCTACGATCCCCATGGATCAGGAGATCAGTACTTTGATTTTCTCAACTACTTAATTTATATTTGAACTTTCACGTTTTCTAGTTAGAGAACTGACTCAACTCATCACGATAAAGATTAGCTATCTTACAGTTTCAGATAAACTGAATTTCCCACCAGTAATTACTTCCCGGGAAACTGTATCGCTAAACAGCTTATCGCTCGCGCCAATGTTGTTAATGGCTCACGTTTACGGGATACGAAGCTAAAGTTTTAGAGAATTTTCATTTGTTTGACTTTAAAATTAAATGGAAGATGCATGTAATGATGTAAACGTAGGAACAGATATTCTTCTTCTTCTTTATCAGTCTGTAAAAGTTCATTGTTGAACGTAGGCCTCTCACGTGGTATGGTGGTTTATACGTGTTAGAGCCATGTTACAGATATATTATGGTTGTAGCACGGATGGGTCAGCTCGACCAAGGAAGGACCACGCTCTCACAGAATACCAAAAATAGCTACTGTGTTTCGTATGGTGAGTGTATAGAACGGGGACACTTTTTAATGGAGACGGGGCATTCCATCTTAGGCCTCAGCTTGACAACACATCTGCATTTTTAATTCTTAATCGATGATAGATGTAGATGTTTATGGGGCACAATATCCACTTACCATCAGGTGGTCTGTGTATTCGTTTATCACCCATATTCTATAAAAAATGGAGAATTAGCCTTAATCGTTATATTTTAATTAGATAATTTTACGTCAGAAGAAACCAAGATGGTAGCAGCGCCATCTTTCAACATTTTTCTGGCATTTCCCATAGTTGTCAATATGACGAACAGAAACATTTTCCAATTTTAAATCACACACAGCTTATCAAAAGTCTTAAACCCGCTGCTGCCCATCCCCTGGTTTGTTGAATATGGTAATATATATGCATATACTTTCTGCATAGATCGGACCAAAAATTAATAATTTTATACTGAAAGTAACCCAGGTTTACTACGACATTGGGACATCTAATATCTCAGTCCCCTGTGACCATGAGTTCTATAAAGTATTCAAAATGTCGGTAAAATAAAAAAGCTTAATAATCGCGATAAAATCTGTGAAAACTAGTTTCATTCAATTTTATTTATTTATTTATTTATACTCTTTTACTGCAGACAAAATATTACACAAGAAAACAAACTTTAATTTGTAAATTTATGTACAATTAGGAACAGCGATCTATCCAGACAAACCTTGGTGAAGGAGATCATTTTCATTTAAATATATAGAAGTGTGCATAAATAGTAGATAAACAAGTATATATTAATAGTATAAGCTATATATAGTATATGAAACAATGCAATAATAAAATATATAATATTTTATATACTTATACACATAAACACACAAATACATATATACATATACACATATACTTATATATAATAATATATACACATATTTATAAATATTTTTGAAATACATTATAACTATATACCTTATCAAGAAAAGTAGATATGACAATAAAATATTAAAATAATAATTTTTAGCCATTTTTTTTTTGAAAGATTCAATGCTTTGGGCTTTCTTAATTGTTAAAGGAAGCTTGTTCCATCATTTGATTGCTTTAACACAAAAGGAAGAATGAAAAAATTTTGAGTTGTGAGCAGGCATTCGCAAAATAAGTTTATCAGCTAATCTGGAATTATCTTTATCTACGCCCATGAACTCAAATTTTGCTATAAGATAACTCAGTACAGTAGAGATAGAATATGAGTATTCGAACGAAGTCTGATAGGGAGCCACTTAAGCTTAGTACGGAACTTGGAAACGTGATCATATTTGCGAAATATGAACCTAATAGTGAAATTCTGAAGACACTCAAGTTTATTTAATTGATCCTCAGTAACAGTGGAGTAGCATGCATCAGCAAAATTAAGGATAGTGAGTAACAAGGACTGTGCTAGTAAAATTATGCAAACGTCGTAAATAAGATGCTGCCGCAAACATCTTTCTACTGGACTCCTTAATACGCAGGGCCAAGAAAGACTCTGATCAATATATAATCCCAGGTCTTTAACAAATATACTAAAAGGTATCACTATACCATCAACAACAACAGGTGGAAGGTTATCCCAAGAAATTCTTGAGATTAGAGTGCTGTTTCCAACAACAATGGCGTGGGTCTTTTTGGGATTTAAATTAAGCCCGAACGACCTGCTCCAACCAAGTATTGCAGCAAAATATGTATTAGTGTCATTGATAGTATTGGTAAGACTCTGGAGTGATGTATGGGAGTAAGTTTGGAGATCGTCTGCATACGCTATACTATAACGCTTATGAGATTCGTTAATTATTATCCAATTAGAGTACTGCAAAGCCCATTACCTATCTCCGGCCTTTTATACCTTTTGCATGAGCACTCTGGTGTTAACGGGGCTCGCATAAGTTCAGAAGACACGAAACCAACCGCATCGCTTCTATCTCGCGTCATCGCACCCGTCTTTGTGTGGTTTAGATATTAAACTCTACAAGGTTGTCGAAGACTGTATAAACATTTACAATAACGCTATATTTCGCGATTATCTGTGAAGTTTATGTGTGTGAAGACAGCCGATGCCGAATCATCGCAGCTGCAGCCCTTGAAATACGAGGCAGATCAGCATAAGTCCAGGTGAATGCACATGCATTCCTCACATCCTTCCTGTAGCACGAATTTGGGGCATTTGCGGTAATCACGAAATATTAAAACCACCTTGCCGTTCGCACCGCCCCTATAATACAGTCTGCTATTTATTTTAATAACTCTGAACCAGCAGTTGGTCAGTTAAACCAACACGCCATATTTTGGTCACTTCGGCCAGGATAATTTTAACCAGATAGCTTTATGCAAAATTTCCGTTTTAGTTGCGAGTATCATAAAATTTAAATCTGCGCGTCGTTTCTATTGTATGAGTGGATTTTAGCATTTAATCTACCAACAATACCTACATGGGAGGCGCGTGCAGTTTTAAAATAGACGATCTCTAACTTATTTGTTTGTATGCAGTACCTATAGTTTAATTAATTTAATCTCAGCAATATTGTGTCATGTATATTATACTCATTATTATCAATAGGCTGTAGTAAGGCTGTGTAAAAGTGCATCTCAGTCAAATAAAATAAGTAGTGGCCGACTCATGATATTACGATGCGACGATACGCGGTCTTGCCTAAACCCAATCTAGACAGTGATGTGCCGATTCGATTATCTTTATAATCGGTTAATCGATTATGTCTAAAGGAGATTAATCATTTAATCTCTGAAACTTAACGTCTGAAATATATTACTTGACTTGAGACCTCTGAATTATTGGTACAATCTATTGACTTACCACGCATTCGAACCAAACGGTTTGCTTCAGCGTTCGTCATGCATGGTTTGCTGTACGCAAACGAGTGGAATAAGTTGCCAACATCTGTTGTTCCGTCCGATTACAGTGTGGGTCTTCAAGGCTGGAGTGAATTGGCTTTTTTTAAGTCAGTGCGCTTTAATATATTTGGCTGCATTACCACTTACCATTAGGTAAATGGCTAATAAATAGTGAAGAAAAAACAATCCACAGATTGTTTTTTTTTCGTATTTAAATTGAAACAATCTCGTGTTCGTATTTAAATTGAAACAATCTGTCGATATAAAATCAATTAAGTTTTGTTTTTAAAGACTGGACTTACTACTTGCCATATTTTTCTATCTCGCACGTAATTTCTTTTAATACGAGCATACAATCAAGTCAATTTATTCAAAATTAACCCTTATAAAGCACTTTTAAAGTCAGAAAAACTACGCCATCGCTTCAAAAAATACCTAATGTGGCGGTCCTTTTGAGCAGAAACGGTAAGAAGCTCCCAAATAGACTATTTATTTATACAGTAATATAATGTGACGTTAATGAAACGTTGTTGACGGTTGACGGCTCCGTGGCGCAGTGACTTAACAATGAGTTGCGGCGCTGAGAGCCACAGGTTCGAATCGCGCAAGGAACAAAATATTTGTACGGCTTACAAATAATTGTTCCAGGCCTGGATGTTTGTCCTTGTGAAATTAATGTATGTATACTGTTTCTACGATACAGGAGTAATTCCTAGTGTGGTGGTAATGTTTTAATTTAAAAAATGTTTCAGGTGGCATCAAATAAGAAGAAAATAAAAAAAGAAAATATTTATAAACACCACGTAATATATTTTTTATAGGATAAGGGTGACAAGCGAGCACACAGTCCACCTGATGATAAGTGGTTGCTGTGGCCCATAGACATCTACATCTATCCTCGTTTGCTAATCAAAATGCAGATGCGTTGTCAGCCGTGAGGACTAAGATGGAATGCCTCTTTTCCAGTAAAAAGGATCTCCGGTACTCTACACTCATCATACGAAACACAGCAGCATTAAGCTGCTATTTTACGCTGGTATTCTGTGAGGCATGGTCCTTCTCCGGTCGAGCCGACCCATTCGTGCTACAACTATACAATTAATATACCTGCAGCATGGCTCTACGACGTGTAAAATGAGAGTGTACTTAATATTGCTTTTAATAGAGTTATGAAAGTACATCAATTCAATAAATCATTAACATATTACACATAGTGATAAATTACTTATGGTCCTATCATTGCGAAAGCGTTCAATTCAAGTGACTTTGAAAACGCGTTTGGTTCTAAAAAATTACGAAAGCGCGGAATTGCCGTTTTCTGTAATAGCCTTAGAGTATACATCAGCATTGCTTACCGTTTAGTGGCGGTGTAAGAATATTCACTACCACATATCGTCCCGTGGGTGTCGGAAGAGGCGACAGAGGGAAACTAAAACAGAACATGGGCGGCAGCATCTTCCTGGTAACAACTAAAAATAATAAAAAAACTGTGGTCGCCAACCCCGCCTGCCAAGCGTGCAACTATGGCAAATCTATGGGGGAGGCATATGTTCAGCAGTAGACTTCATTTGGATGTAACATTAACGGACTTTGAAATCGCGTTCAGTTATACAAAATTATGAAACCGTGGAATTGCCGTTTACTTGTAAAAGCTTTTTACATATAATTAATACTCAATCTCTTCCAGCTTAGGAGAAATTTAATCTTCCGCTTAGTAATCACCCCCCGTGGAGTTGTATCGCTAAACAAATTATCGCTCGTTCATTAAGATGTTAATGACTCGTGTCTACAAGGTATAAGGTAGTATTTTATAAATGTTTACCTTTAAAATGGAATTAAAATGAACGGGAACATATAGTAAGTAGATTATGTTGTCAACATAGTAATCAATTGCTCAGTACTAATTTTAATATTGTGTTATAGACATGACAATAACCTACAACGAAAGTGTACTTAAAGAAGTACTATACTTAAAGAAGTGCATATAGTTTAATTGAATAAAATTAATAAAACAACTGTGTAGTGGCGATGTAAAAATATCCACTGCCGCTTATCATCCCGTTGGTGCCGTAAGACAGAGAGAAACAAGGAGATGTACAGCAGCGTCTTCCTAATAACTATAAAAAAAGGAGTCGAGTTCAAATTATAGTTTAAAGTAAGAGGTGATATCGACACAGACAGATTTCTAGACAGAAAAAAATAGCCCTTCACAAGTCTACTGTTGAACTTAGGCCTACCTCAAGTAATACTACAAAACACGATCCAGAAAAATCTGCATCCGTCGACTTCTTGCATGTTACCAGCGACATTGACTTTCTACAATCGTTAACGCTATATATTTTATAGAAAACTATAAAATGAATGAAATCAACATAAAGTAGTTACTCCAATCTCTCCATGAATAATGAAACCAATGATAATGATAACATACTTTATATAGATGAAGGATTCGGTTGCCGATCGAAGATGAGTGCATGAGATGGATGAACTTATGAGCAACAGGGAATGAATAATTTAAAATTTTGTACAACCGACTTCAATTTAAATTATAAAGAATAACTCAAAAACTTTTGGGCAGACCTTGATTAAATTTATATGAGACCATATGAGAAGCACCAGCTTTCAAACAAAAAAAGAATCATCGAAATCGGTTCACCCAGAAAAAAGTTATGAGATAACACACATAAAAAAAAACATACGGTAGAAAAGAGTCGTTAGTCGGTAGAAAAGAGGTTTAGTTACTATTAATTAAAATTAAAAATAAAAATTAATTAAAGTAGTCAAGTTTCTTCAAGACAATTTAATTTATCGTTCCAAGATAGAAAACATACTATATTTAGCCGGGATGCCCCCGTGAATAATGTGTTTTTGAATAATTAGTAATTTATATACGTGGTAGAGCCACGCTGCAGCTATATTATGGTTTTAGCGCGAATGGGTCGGCTCGACCGGGGTAGGACCACACTCTCACAGAATACCAGCGTAAAATAGCAGCTTCATGCTGCTGTGTTTCGTATGGTGAGTGTAGACAACCGGAGACCCTTTTTACTGGAAAAGAGGCATTCCATCTTAGTCCTCAAGGGTGACAACGCATCTGCTTTTTGATTCTTAATTGAGGATAAATGTAGATGTCTATGGGCCACATCATCCACTTGCCATCAGGTGGACTGTGTGCTCGTTTGTTACACTATTCTATATAAAAAAAACGTGCAAATTGCATTTAGACAAACACATCTGCAAAATTAAACTGGAATATGTATTTCAATAAAATGGAAATATGGAATATGTATTTTAATACAACTACTGTATAATGTGATTACATTTTATTATGCGCAGAAACAGCAAGTCGCGATAATGTAATACACATGACAAATTGAGTTTTTCGTCGCCGGAAAGACGTAATGTGTCTTCGGATGAAACGCTTGGCCGCGGACCAAAGCAGCGCGAAAATTTATTGATACACGGAGCCTAGACGTAAAGCTCATACGTAAGTAGGCACGGTTTTTGTGGTTTTGTTTGTTTCCACAGCATAATATTACAGATTTAGGACATATATATGAATATATTATACACGTTTAAAACCTTTTACTAAGTGGTAGTACAAGTTAAGTTCTTGATGCCTGAAATAAAGGTTTTATATTGAATTGTATTGTATTGTTACTATCCTCTTACCCATTTCTGCGGCACCGACTACTGTACTCTTCATTGAGAGGTAGGAAAATCCGATACAATTACAGCATTCGTCTTTGACCTCTAATTCAATTGTTTCACCCTAATATAATAACCGGCCCTAAGTATACTTTTGTTGTAAGTATAACAAGGTTATGTCTACAACACACTATTTAAATTAGTACCTACTGAGAAATTAATTTGCATGTTGACAACATAATAAACATAATACTGTATGTTCTAGTTTATTTTCAAACGACTTCAAAAAAGGAGGAGGTTCTTAATCCGTCGGAAACTTTTTTTTTTAAGTATGTTTACCGATTACTCAAAGACACCTGAACCGATTTGGAAAATTCTTTTTTTGTTTCAAAGGGTTATACTTCTCAGGTGGTCAATTTTAAATTTTATTCATATTGAAGTCGTTTGTACAAAATTTGAAATTTACCACTTGTAAAGGTAAACATTTATAAAATAATTACCTTGTAGACACGACTCATTAACGACTTAGACGTGTTAATGAACGAGCGATAATTTGTTTAGCGATACAACTCCACGGGAAATGATTACTACGGGGAAGATTAAATTTATACAGCATATAAATAAAATTAAAGTTTTTGTCTGTAATATCAAAATAACTGACTTCTAATAAGCTCAGGTGGTTATTTGCTTGCTGTCTGACCGAACCGATTGTAAAGAAACTTAACGAGCAGATATGTGATATATTCGTGGTTAACTATGGCATTGGGACGTCGAACGCCTCAGTCATGGGGACTGAGGCGTGCAGTAAAGTGCTCGAAACGTCGGGAATATAAAATATGTAAATATACGCGATAAAATCCATAAAATCTAGTTTTATTTAAACTCCAATAACTGATTTTTTCGATCCCAAAATACCACATGAACAATAGTCTGACTTACAACCACTAGTCAAAAGAGGCAGTCAATATCATGGGAATAAACCTAGCGTCTCAGTACGCAGATCTTAATTAAGATAGAAATTGTTTGTTAAACAACTTCGAGTTTTCTCCAGTTGGTACTTTGTAACTATTATTACATTCTACGATATGTCTTGTGTCCACCGACAGTATTTCGCAACATATTCGGCTTATTGCAAAACTTGTATATTAAGTTCTACGTAATCTCTATCAGGCAAAATTTGTGTGGATTGAACTGATTACGAAAATCTCTTCATTACGACGTGACTCCCGACAATATAGTGTTAAAATATAACCTTTTGTGGGCATCTGTATTAGTGACAACACTGTCCGTAACTCTTCGTGCGCAACTGAAGAGAAGTGAGAAGGAAAATGTTATAAAATAGACTGTGTCATGATTTCTGGCTATTCTGCTTCGAAAACACGCGTCATGGATGTCGTAGTGAAATTGGATTAATCCGATTTCACTACGACAACAATTTCTTTAAAGATATTAAAAAATTATCAGCTAAGATCCGCGTAATAAAATAAAATGATGTGTCTAAACTAGTTTCAAGAGCAACTCCCGCTCTCCTTCAATTGCGTGCACTATATCCGTCACGACTACTACCAGCATCACTATACAATGAAAGACACACCTCCTCAGGTGAAGTAGACTCTGAACTGGCTGACCGCTAAGACTTAGCTACAGACTAAAGGATTAGTGGTGACGGGGTGCTCTTCAAACTAGGTAAGACACATCATTTTATTTTATAACGCGGATCTTAGTTAATTAATTTTTAACATTAGACAGGAATTAAGGGAGAGATGGGCAAGTGAAAATAAATAAATATATCGATATTTCGATATTTATCACGCGATATGTATCGATACTGTCTAAAAATATCGACGTGATATATTTATTTATTTAATAATACTAATTATTAATAATTATTACTGACGGATGGATAAAAAGCGACAACACCACATGAATGCTTTTGTTGCTGCTTTTGTTGCTCAGTGTTTTATCGATAAATACAACATTTTAAAATGCATCGAAATTGATGCGAATTCGATAGGTACTCTAAAATAAATATCGATATATTGATATATCGCGATCAAAAATTTTGACGATATATATATCGATATTTTTGAGAAAAATCGATATTTCGATATATCGACATTTTTTACTCAAGCCTAAATTAAGTTATGCAATTTCTGCGCACACTCACCAAAACATATTACTTTGTACCTGTGCTCGAGACTGGTAAGATAAGCCATAACTAGAATTCGAATGTTTAGTACCAGGTATAGCAGTGGATTTTGATGGCAAGGAACATGTGTCTAACTTTCAAATAATTATTCTAGGTCTGAATGTTTGTCAACGTGCAATTTACTAGGTGGTAGGAATACTTTTATGCCTAGGAGTCCATCTGGGATAGTACCACTATCATGCCTATTTCTGTCGCAAAATAGCAGTGCTTGCATTGCTGTTCCGGTCTGAAGGGTGTAGAGAGCCAGTATAATTACACGCTTTGAGACATTCCATATTGGTCCTCCGGGATGACAACGCCTCCGAAGACTTCTATGAGGTTATGAGGTACATTGAATAAAAAAGTTTCTGTTTCTGTTTCAACGTAGTGTGGACTAGTGTAAACTAGTGACCCGCGCGGGCTTCGCCTGGGTAAGATCTATCAAAGTGGCGTTTATTTAGATTTAACATATTTTTTTTAATTTCCAAGGTTTCCGGATAAAATGAAGCCTTTGTTACTCCTGGTATTGCTCTCTATCTGTTTGTGGAGTCTTATTACAATCGGTTCAGCCATTCAGAAGATTAGCCTGGAAAGACAGACAGACAGAGAGACATCATCATCATTACAGCCCTTCACAACTCCACTGCTGAACATAGGCCTCCCCCACGGAATGCCACAAAGCACGGTCCCGAGCCACCTGCATCCATTGACGTCCTGCATGTCTTACCAGGTCGTCACTCCATCTAGTGAGGGACGCCCTACACTTCGCCTGCAGGTACGAGGCTGCCACTTGAGAACCTTTCTTCCCCATCGATTGTCGGTTCTTCGAGCTATATGGCCGGCCCATTGCCACTTCAGCTTACTAATCCTTTGGGCTATGTCAGTTACTCTGG
This sequence comes from Parnassius orleans, assembly GCA_029286625.1. Classification (NCBI taxonomy): domain Eukaryota; kingdom Metazoa; phylum Arthropoda; class Insecta; order Lepidoptera; family Papilionidae; genus Parnassius; species Parnassius orleans. The sequence continues at coordinate 14,737,839 of JAGSMP010000007.1, forward strand.
TTCTACTGCGGATATCCTCATTTATAAGTTTATCACGCAGAGAAACCCCGAGCATAGCCCTCTCCATAGCTAGCTGAACGACCTTGAGCTTCCTCATACGGCCTGCAGTGAAGGACCACGTCTCAGATCCATATGTCATCACTAGCAACACGCACTGGTTGCACAATCTAGTTTTGAGGTTTTGACGTATGCCTGACGAGAAGATGGGTCGTAATCTCCCGAACGCTGCCTAGCCGAGTAGCAGGTAAACATATTCGTAGACAACTTCGAGCTTAGTGCTCCCAACAACTACCGGCATAGGTGTGACATGGACATTAAACATGATTTTTGTTTTGTCCATGTTCATCTTAAGACCTATCCGTTGGGAGACACTATTGAGGTCATTGAACATAGTGCTTAGGTCCTCCAACGATTCTGCCATAAGGACTATATCGTCGGCAAATCGAAGGTGAGTGATTTACTCGCCATTGACCGTATTACCGTATCCTTTCCAGTCCAGTAGCTTGAAAACGTCTTCCAATGCAGCGGTGAAGAGTTTCGGGGCTATTACGTCACCCTGTCTTACACCTCTCTGCAGTTGGATATGTTTCGTACTCGGATAGCCATCGTAGCCCTACTGTACAAACACTTCGGCACTTCGATATACCGACAGTCCACTTGGCACCGCTGAAGGGACTGCAGCACCGCCCAAATTTCGACGGAATCAAAGGCTTTCTCATAGTCCACATACGCAAGACAAAGTGGCAGATTGTACTTTTCGGTCTTTTGTACAATTTGCCGAAGGGTATGTATGTGGTGGTGCGAAAATAGCACGTAGACGTGGCTCAGAAGGGAAATCGGTCTGTAGTTATTCAAGAAAGCGTTGTCGCCTTTCTTGAAGAACAAGACCACGGCACTTCTGCTCCACGCCTCCGCAGTAGTGCCACCATGGAGTACGGAATTAAAGAGCTTCTGAAGGACTTCAAGTACCGGTTTTCCACCCGCTTTCAGAACAATCAGACAGAGAGACAAGAATTTTAAAAATGGTTATTCATGTCTTAGTAGCATACAAATAACCCCCTGAGCTTAATAGAAGACAAATACTTCAAATTTATTTATTATATGTATAGATAAAAAAATCACACAAAATGGAGGCACCACTTAAAAATGTCAAATTCATTTATATGTATAGAAACTAAGAGACGCTAAATAATCGATAGAACGCTTAGACTCAGTCAGCATTATTGAAGATATTTGATAGTCAGTTCAACTTGTTAATTTGCGAACCAGATTATTGGCAAGCTGTTTAAGTTTCAGGTAAAGTTTACAGTGAAGCTAATATTAATACTTAAATTTAATGTGTAATATTATTCCGTGTGGTGATGGCGTAAGGTAATCTACCTCCCCATATCTTTTCGTGGGTGTCGTAAGATGCAACCGAGGAAATGAAACAGGAGGTGGGCAGCAGCATCTTCCTGATATCAATTAGCGGATAGCAACAATCGTAGCAGCTATGGCAAATACGGGGCATATTTGCCTATGAGGCAATCTTTGGATTGGCTCTTATTCAACAGTGGACTTTTGTAGGGTTGCAGTAAATTATTGAATGAATAAAAATGGCAAGAACATTATTTATCTCATCTAAATTCGATAGTATGAATGCGTTCTTGGTCTAGTGGTTGTAAATGCGACATGATCATGAGGTCCCGGGCTCAAATCTCGTCGGTTCTGGTCGTGCCAAAATCAGTTATTAAACTTTTAGTAGCAGCTCGGAGTCATCAATAAGGCGGTGTTTTAACCCGTGTCTCGGTAAGCACTGTGACCGACATTCGGTCTGGAGGACAATATTATATTATTCGTTAGTTATTGTTGTGAGTTTTATTTAGCATTTACATACACAATTAATATTATTATAATCGTGCAGATTTGTGAAGGCAAGTAGCATTACTAGTACTAGGGTATAATTCGTATAGTGAGTATAGGGAACCTCTTAGTCCTCAGGGGTGACAATGCATATGCAGTTTGATTCTTAATCGAGGATAAATGTAGACGTATATGGGCCACAGCATCCGATTACCAATCGGTGTACTGTGTGCTCCTTTATCACTCTTATTATATAAAAAAATGCTATTATTCGCGAATGCTGATGTAATATCCGATGAATCATACCAAAGCGAAAAAAATGTGCAGCCGTGGCTTTAAACAACGTGAATTTCATTTCCTGTTTTTGTTTTCTTAAACAAGAAAATACTGGCAGACTTTCATGATACTTTGACAGATAAAATAAAACAGGGCAATATGCAATTGTTTTACTATTTTTTTATTTTCTTTTATTGAATTTCTGCTTACAGCAAGTTTAAAATTTTATTTTTATGAATATGAATGTCCTTATAGCCATTAATTATATTAATTGTGTGACAATTTAATTTTTAGGGACGCCCTAGACGAATTGGCGAATGGTTATCGACCAAATTGGCGTTATATTGAAAAAAGGCCAGATTAGGAGTACCCTTTACCGACGAGCGTGTATGCGTAGATATATGGATGTAAAGGAGGCGAGAGAGGTGTGCCAGGATCGTGCCAAATGGAAGTGCGTAGTCTCTGCCTCCCTCTGGGTGACAGGCGTGAGTGTTTATGTATGTATGTACAATTTAATAAGTATATGAAGATGATCCAGATGTTTTGATTTATAACTTTGTTAATCACAGATATTTTGAATATTCTGTTTTTTTTTTAAATATTCTAAGCCAGTGCTTTGACTACTATCCCACTTGATGGTAAGCGGTAATGCAGCTGAAGATGGAAAAGTGCACTTACTTAACAAAAGCTTTTTCACTCTTGCCTTAAAATCACCCACATCGATATACTAGTCCTTATCGAAATTTCAAAAGGAAAGTATTTTAAATAAGAAAATAGCTAATCAATCAGTATATATGGCTGTCAAAGATCAAAATATATTACTGCATAGAAGAAATAGGATATGAAAAGATAAGAAAAGACGTTTCCGTCTCGTTGTACGCTCGTCAATCATTTTCTGAGTAATCTTTGTCGGATGTACATGAAGATTAACTTATTTTAATTTCCAAACGGAAAATGAGTGTTTCTCCGCGCAAATATATTTATATAATAGTAGTACATGTAGCTAGTGACGGCTTGAACACTTGTTGGCTTCAACTCCACAAGAGAAAAAGTCCCAACGATGTCTAAAAATGCTTCAACAGCGTAGGGTCTGTGCCCCTATGCCCACTCTGGTAAAATAGGAGTTTTGACGGGAACTTGACCGATGGGAGGTTGCTGCTCCTGTAATATTGTTCAAATAATTGTTTGAAGTGTATTTCGATATGTTAAAGTGGTGCGATTTTGTATATTAAATATCTGCGCATGTGAACTATTAGTGGCAACGGTGAAACAAGTGCTCAGATGTTGATGTGAATTTCAAGATAAGGTGTCTGTCTGCTTAGGCGCGTTGAGATACTATCGCCAACTGTTTGCTTGCTCAAGTTGCTGTCGAAATCTCCCAAAAACTACGCAATGTGATGCATCAACATATTGTGAAGCAGTGTACTATTAAAGGACACTTGATACTGAGATAAATGAAGACATGGCTTAAAGGACAAGCATCCAAGCCAAAACCCTTAATTTAAAAAAAATGGTAAAATATAGTACTTACGTGGTCCATAGACACCTACTAATACTACTCTCTTAGCCGCTTTCGGCTACAGCGATCGTTTTTGGCTCATACGTTAAAGTCCTACTGCTTCGTCCGGTCATGTGCCCGCAAGTGACTGGCATAACCGACTTACACCGCCACCACACGGTCAATTCAATTAAGATTAAGAGAAATAAGAAAACGAAATTAAATAAAAAGTAACAACTTATTATATAAGGGCGTTGGTAAAACATCGAAGATTGATGTAAATGTCTATAGACCACAGTATTGACTTACCATCAGGTGGACTTTATGCTCGTTTGTCACACTAATGCTATAAAAAATAAACACACACACACACACAATGACAGTCAATCACAAGACAGCTTCGACAAAGCTACGTAAAAATTTATTACGACATTTCTTAAATTAGACTTTGAGAAGGGTCAAAAGGTTGCTTCGGACGATAAGGTAGTAGCGAACGACAAATGGTGTTATATCCATTTGAAATTATCAGATCTAAGTACCACAGAATTAAAACGATTGTCCTCCGCCGCCGTAACCCAGACGTCCCCAATGAATAGATGTCTATCATCTGATGATGAAAGTGACTAAATAAGATGTTGAAAACGAAGAAGTTTCACCAACACCTTCATGTTATAGGTAAGTTCTTTCTTTTTATATTAGTAGTTTTAATAAAAAAATTATATACTCGTACACTCTGTAAGCACCAGGAACAAACAAGCTAGTGATAACAGTTTCTTGACTCCACAGAGTCATTTGTTGTTGTGGTTGTCACAATTCACTGATAAAATGTATACGCTATTACAACAAAGTTTTAGGTAATATGCAAAGTCTTTTTTAAACGTGGTAGAGCCATGCTGCAGCTATATTAGTGGTATAATTGTAGCACGAATGGGTCGGTTCGACCGGGGAAGGACCACGCTCTCACAGAATACCAACGTAAAATAGCAGCTTAACGCTGCTGTGTTTCGTATGGTGAGTGTAGAGAACCGGAGACCCGTTTTACTGGAAACGAGGCATTCCATCTTAGTCCTCACGGGTGACAACGCATCAGCATTTTGATTCGTAATCAAGGATAGATGTAGATGTCTATGGGCCGCAGCAACCACTTACCATCAGGTGGACTGTGTGCTCGTTTGTCAGCCTAATCCTATAAAAAAAAAGTCTAGCAAATTTAAATATTTTATGAAACAAAAAATGTACAAAAAGAGTTATCATAATAAGTTAATATGTGATTAATAAAAGCCCCTGAGAATGAGGAGGTCGCTTCCAAGCTGTTTCTAAAATAAATTTTGTAAGTAGTTTGTACAACCTGTATTTTATTGTAAAGTTTTACTTTGGAAAAAAAGTCGCGCTGTGTTTCTTGCTGGTTCTTCACGTTACAGTAGTTTTTTTCCGAACCAGTGGTCAAAGTAGAAAAATGCCTTTCAATCATTAAAGTAATAATATTATGCACTTACGTAAAATAATAATATGTTACTTATGGCCTGTCAGAAGTCGGGCTGAAGATATGAAAGCTGTGCTCCAACAATATTTATTTTTTTCTTCTAAATTACATTCCTACGGCATACAATACAGGTTATTCCAGTGAAATAACAATAAGATATAGTCTGCATAGAGAAGCCGGGGTGGCTCACGGGTTAGCACTCGCTATAAATTAAATTTCACAGTACGCTAGCAACCTGCATTTTGAAATGCAATTTGAAAGAAATAAAACTATTTTTAAGGATATTATCGCGTTTAATTTTATTTATTTTTAATTTTCGACGTTTCGGGTGCGTTGCAGCACCCATGTTCACGGGGGGAAACGTCAGGATTTAAAAATAAGAAAAATTAAACGCGATAAAATCCGTAAACATTGTTTAATTCAATGTGTGGTGCTCCCGTAAATATAATATCATATATCATTATGCAATTTTAAGTGCTGATTTACTTTAGCCTGTGAAACTAGCGATCCGCCCCGGCTTCGCACGGGTGATTTCTAGATCTCGACCACAGCGCCACCTACTGGGTCCAATTGTAAATCTAAACCATTTACGAATCAACTTAATCACACAAAATTTCATCAAAATTGATCCAGCCATTTAGGGGGAGTTCAGCCACATACACACGGTCAGAAGAATTAGATAATATATAATATGCATGTATTATACTTATAAACCTTCCTCTTGAATCATTCTATTGTCTATTGATCACAGAACATAACTTTTTAGCGGGAATTTCAAACCTTTGTATTCTGTAACTTTGAACTTTTTCTTTAAGGCATATTCGAGTAATTTTGGCTCAAGCCTCACAAACCTATGGGGTAAATTCCCATACATTTGAGAGGTTGCACCAAAATTACTCGAATATACTTTAGATTAGTATGTGGGATAAAATAAAATTATAAATAAGTATAGTTATATAATTTTATTTTCTGGAAGACAGATTGTTTTATAAACTATACATTATTATTGATGTTTTTTATTGCTTTTGCACATAATATTTCCACGCTTGTTACTGATATATAACACATGTTATTGTCAGAGAGTAATTCTTCACAGAACATTAACGTAAATTTAAATCAACAAAATTCTCATGGTGATAATTTAACTCAGCCCAAATACGTGATCTGAAACAGATACAATTCGAGTCAATATAGTAATAATGTAATAATCCCTAACTACAAATAACGGTCAATAAATTCAAAATGTTTATAGACTTACCACAATATTGACATAAGTTTTTCTTTTCCTATTATAGGAAACCTGCAGAAAGTGATTTTGTGCTCTTTAATTTGCACAACACTTAACTTACTTTCTATGATGATCACACATCGTGCATAAAATTTTGAAATAATGAATTCATTTATAGTCAATATCTTATACAGAGTTAACATCTCACAAAAAATCTTTACTGTATATTCACGACGATATTATGACTGTGTATTCGCCTACAAACGAAAATGAAGTATTCTGAGCCCATAATAACTTAAATTATTAAAGTTACTGAGTTAAAGCAAAAATCAATAATAAATATTAAAATCTAAACCTATGAAATAAATTTGAATAAATTTCAGAAAATATTTTCAATATGAAAGACGTTGGTAAACAAATGTAATTTTTTTTCTTCTATTAATTCATGGCTTCTTTTGATAGAATTCTGCTAATATTTATTTATTTATTTATTTATTCTTTATGCATTCCTTAAAAATAAAAGAATACAAAGGGCGGACTTAATGCCTTGAGGCATTCTCTACATAAAATAACACTACACAAAATGATAATTAACTACATAATATATACATTTTACTAATAAATAAACTATATATATATATATATATATATATATATATATACATATATATATGACCTATACATACATATATACAAATATATGAAATATATGTAATATTTAATATTTTAATTTTAATCAATTAATAGGTAAATTAATTGTACAAACCTCAGAGTAATATCTACGTAATTGTACTTTAAAGAGCAAACCAAGAAAAGTTTAATACAGGATTAACATTTTTAGTTTCATCCGATATAATATGAATTTTTGTATGTAATGTTTAAAATAGCAATCTAAAACAACATGAAGGAAAGAAACAGTGATATATTTTTCTCGCTTTATTTTTACAAGCCCGGGTTTTGCTTGTAAAAACAACATTGACGAAACCATGATTGTGTGCAGATTTTTCAGCTTTCATACAAAATTTCATCACCCTGCTATTGATGAAAACCGCATCAAAATCCGTTTAAAAGATCTAAGCGTACAGACGGCGGAAAGCGACTTTGTTTTATACTATGTAAGAGATTATTAAAAATATTCGGAGGCATAATATGAAGTCTGCCACAACGCCTTGGGGTAGCCTGGCGGACATTCTACAACCCTCTCTAAAATTTGAAGAGGCCTGTGCCCAGCGGTGAAACGTACACAGTCTGCTTCTTTACTTACTTTACTTTACTCGTACATAGAAAACAAACAATACTGCATAAAAATAAAAACAAAATACACAGATAAGATTATATTTTTTGTTGGAATGTTTGATCTACAGGCTCATTATGTGTGGTTTCTAGCTACAGCAGATAATAGATACACCAGAGTTGAAGTTTAAGAGCTAATTTGAAACAGAGAAATGTCTTAAACCATAGAGACGTTGCACGAACTTGACACTGTTATTTGGTAAGCTGCGAGCACTGGCAGTTTGTAGTTTTATGACAATTCACTGCATTAAATACAAGATAAAAATTTCATAATAAAAAACTTATTAATATTTTTTTATTTCCTAGGTAAGCTTCCCCTTCTATCTACAAGTCCGTCTGAATAGGCAACACTCTCTTGCCTATTTCTATCCCTAAGCAGCAGTGCCTCCACTGTTGTGTTCTAATCTTAAGAGTATAGAGACCCAGTTAATTACAGGCTGTGAGGTATTCCATCTTAGTCCTCAAGGGTGCCAACGCATCTATATTCTTTATTTGGAGTTGAATGCTATGTCCATGGGCTGCAGTAGCCACTTACCATCAATTGGAATGTAAGTTCGTTTGTCACTTTATAATTTTTAATTTATCATATTATACATGGATAACAATAGCCCCTGGGAATGAGGTGTCTACCAAGCTAATTCTAATCTGATTTGTATATTCACTTTTTGTACAATAATACATTTAGCGTTGGAAGGAAAAGGGGAGATCTATCGCCTGGCAAGGTGATCGCCCGCCAACGCTCCGTGGGATAGTTCGGAATTATTCTATACATATATACCGCAATACTTCAGAACTTTGATAGCGTGATTTAGGCTTCGATGTGTTTTGCTTGTGGCGCGACAACAGCGCCGCCACATCACCCCCTGCTCAGACCGGAGGTCAATAGTGCAGGCCGATTACCGGAGCGTCCTTAATGCCGGTGTGTAATGCATGTCGTACTATGCACTTGCAAGTGATTCCGATGAGAACGGTGGGCCGAAGCAAGTGCCAAAAGCCTGTCTTATAAATCTGCGGTGAGTCGAGATGATGACAAGTTGATTGGCTAGTAAGAACTGAGGACTGCAGAAGATGATTCTCGAGAGTGAATGGTAGGGGTTCTTGAAGATAATGACGAAGGCTTGAAGTTGCGGTTTCTGAAAGTTGTTGGTTGCGTTGTTCACATCACGTTGGGATCACCAATTTAGCGGTGGAAGGAAAGAGGAGATCTCTCGACGGGCAAGGTGATCGGCCCGAGGAGCGGCCAACGCTCTGTGTGATAATTCGGAGCTATTCTTATATATATAGCGCAATACTTCGGAACTTTGATAGCGTGATTTAGGCTTCGATGTGTTTCGCTTGTGGCGCGACGACAGCGCCGCCACATATATAACTGCTTTTTTAAAATTCCCCCTAGGTCTCTTGGCGGATCTTCCCAGGACGAGGCGATTTCCCTTCCCTCCAGGAATGGTATTTTCCAAATGAACTAGTAGCAAATTTAACTTAAAATTGCTTCCAATAAGTATTTAAGAAAAAAAATCTATTTCTATTTTTACAACCCACCAAGAGGAAAACAAACTTTAGTAAGTTTAAAAATCTTTCGTGTAATTATTTTAATTCCACGGAATTAATTTCAGTTGTTGTAACACTCTGCAGTAAGTTAATAAGTGCAGTTACATATATTGCTTGGGGAAACGTGACATAAAATGTTTTATTCAGATTATTGAAGGAAAGAAGCTTTATTCCAATACTGCGCTGAACAGTGTAAAGCTAGGTAGCTCAGGATCTGAAGACTGCAAATCAAATCAAATCAAATTATTTATTTGCATTAATTAGGGTTAATTAGATGGAAAACATTTGTAAAAGATTCTCATGTTTAGTCGTCACTGACATGCAAAATACTGGACAAATTTAAAAAAAATAAGATTAACACAAATTACACTTATTTCATAAAAATAAGTGGCGTGGCGTATCACATCGGAGGCCAAAACCCTCTTCAGAGTCACTGCACCATTGAGTGCGAACCGGCGGACATTTCCTTGGCCTAATACCCTTTTAGAAATAAGAGGCCTGTGCCCAGCATTTGGACGTACATATAGCCTGCTACTTTACTTACTACACATAGAAAAATAAATAATACTACATAAAAATAGAATAGACAAGTTCATATTTTCTTGTGGGAATGATGATCTGCAGGCTCATTATGCGCAGTGTCTTAGCTACAGCAGATAACACTGCTGTATTCTAGCCTTAAGAGTATAGAGAGCCAGTAAAATTATAGGCTGCGCGATATTCCATTTTAGTTCTCAAGGGTGACAGCGCAACAAAAGTTTCTAAGACATGTAAAATTCGTCAATACCCATTGGGCCAGTGCGGCGGATACCTTCTTGCCCTAAAAACTTTCAGAATTAGAGAAGGCATGTACCTGTACCCAGCAGTGGGATTTATATAGACTTTACCAATTACATGACATGGAGTGCCAGAGAAAGTTTTCTGCTCACAGCCCTAACAGAAACATATTGAAGCTTTCTACCATAGAACAGTATTCAATATTGGCAGAAGACATTTTTAATTAAGTCGGAATTAATCTTTCCCCGAGGGAAATTAGTCGGGACATTGGGTCCAAGATTTTCGCATTTTTTGCTGGTAATACACGATAATACTGTAATTAATTCGTTGCCGAATTTCGACCACAGAGACAGCTCAGAATAATAATTTTAGGTTTACATTTTACGTAGTAGAACCGTAAAGTTTACCGTGTAGTGGCGGTGTAAGAATATCTCCCACACTATATCATCCCGTGGGTCTCGTAAGAGGCGACAGAGGGAAACAAATCAGGTGATGGGTAGCAGTATCTTCTTAGTAACGAATAAAAATAAAAAACTGCGGTTGCCAACGCGCTTGCCAAGCGTAGCAAATATCCCCCCTATGAGGCAATCTATAGGGGAGGCCTATGTTCAGCAGTGGACTGTAACGGAATAACGGAACGGTAGTAGAGCCTCGACGCTGCTGTATTATGGTTGCAGCACGAATGGGTCGGCTCGACCGGCGTAGGACCATGTTTCACAGTATACCAGCGTGAAATAGTAGAATAATGCTGTGATTCGTATAGTGAGTGTAGAGAACCGGAGCCCATTTTTACTGATAACGAGGCATTCCAACTGATTCCTCAGGGGCGACAACGCCTTTGCATTTTGATTCTTAATTATGGTTTTTTTTTTATAGGAGGGGCAAACGAGCATGCGGCTCACCTGATGGTAAGGGACTATCGCCGCCCATGAACAACTGCAACACCAGGGAATTGCAGATGCGTTGCCGGCCTTTTAAAAGGCATTTCTAGGCTCTTTTCTTGAAGGTCCCTAAGTCGTATCGGTCCGGAAAAATCGCTGGTGGTAATCGGTCCCACAAGGAAGTTGTGCGAGGAAGAAAACATCTTCTAAATCGCACAGTGGTGGACCGTCAATCATCCAGATGGTACGGATGATATCGCGAGTTTTGTCGCGATGTGCGATGGTGAAATTGAGCGGCTGGAATTAGTCCGAACAATTCCTCAGAACACTCCCGTGATAGATGCGATAGAATACGCAAAGAGATGCAACATCTCTACGCAGTGCCAGTGAGTCCAGCCGATCGGAAAGAACTGGTCGTCGACGAATCGAGCCGCTCTGCGCTGGATGCGGTCAAGTGGAAGGAGCTGGCACTGGAGCACCAGCCCAGAGATGGGAACAGTATTCCATGGGGCCGAACCTGCGCCTTGTAAAGTTGCAAGCGGTGTGCCGGCATGAAATACTGTCCCGCTCTGCTGAGCACGCAAGCTTTTAGAGGCCAATTTGGCCTTCTTCCAAGTGACCACGAAAGTGGCACATCACTCGATATGTCGACACCGAGGATTCCGATACTGGCTGAGGCAATAAGGGAGTGCCTTGAAAATGAGGAGATACGACAGTGGGGTTCTTTTAGCGGTAAACGCGCAAACTTGTGTCTTCTGGGGATTGAACTGGACTAGATTTGTCGCCCCAGTCTGAGACTTTCTTCAACAAAGTCTCGACTTCAGACACAAGTTTGTTCCGGTACTGGCGACATTTTCCGAGAAATATAGGCACGGCCGGTGTATAAAGCATCACCAGTGCTGTCGTCTGCATAGCAATGAACGTTACCGGTTTGCAACCGGATGTAGATGTCTATTGGCCCCAGCATCCACTTACCATCATGTGAGCGAGCAGACAGTCTATCCTTATTCTTAATACATTATACGGTAAGGTGAGGTAATTATGCTGGAGATGTTATAGTATTACAATGATGAGTTTCTTTGCATGATACACTCGTAGTGTCAAGTAGTGAAGATTTTATGCGTGAGATAGAAGAAGATATGTAGAGCAGCGGTAGCTGCATTTAGCCCCTCAGCTACCGCTGCTTCTAAGTGCTGACTCTCAATTAGAATGTATTTTTTATGTATTTTACCTCAAAACTTTTTGATGATTAATGTTTTATTTAAAAGCTGGTGTTACTCATGTGATCCTTTATAAATTTGGTCAAGATCTGACCAGCAGTTTTGAATTATCCTTAATAATGCGTATTTAATTGACTTCACTACATTGATGATGTTCTCATTTTATTTATATTGCAGTCGCTGGTAGAAATTTTTCAAAATTATCGTCCAATCACCTTGATACTTATTCTGGCCAAAGTTTTTGAAAAATGTATGTATAAAAGAATAGTTGATTACTGTGATAAATACCAGATAATTAAAAGCGAACAATACGGGTTTCAAAACACAAATGACTCTCGAAAACAGCACGTAGACGTGGCTCAGAAGGAAATCGATCTGTAGTTATTCAAAAGTGTTGTCGCCTTTCTTGAAGAACAAGACCACGGCACTTCTGCTCCACGCCTCCGCAGTAGTGCCACCATGGAGTACGGAATTAAAGAGCTTCTGAAAGACTTCAAGTACCGGTTTTCCACCCGCTTTCAGAACAATCAGACAGAGAGACAAGAATTTTAAAAATGGTTATTCATGTCTTAGTAGCATGCGAATAACCCCCTGAGCTTAATAGAAGCCAGTTATTTCAATATTGCAGACAAATACTTCAAAGTTATTTATTATATGTGTAGATAAAAAAATCGCACAAAATGGAGGCACACTTAAAAATGTCAAACTCATTTATATGTATAGAAATTTAGAGACGCAAAATAATCAATAGAACGCTTAGACTCAGTCAGCATTATTGAAGATATTTGATAGTCAGTTCAACTTAGTTAATTTGCGAACCAGATTATTGGAAAGCTGTTTAAGTTTAAGATAAAGTTTACAGTGAAGCTAATATTAATATCTTTTCGTGGGTGTCGTAAGATGCCACCGAGGAAATGAAACAGGAGGTGGGCAGCAGCATCTTCCTGATATCAATTCGCAAACAAATTACGGGTATTCAGATCGATTTATGCTCAATCACGAACTACTGATCTTATCGCAGGTGCGGAGAAATGTTTACTTTACTTTTCTAGTCTGTTTTATCGAAACATTTTTCATGACTCTACGTGGGAAAATAAGAATTATGTGTGCTAGCAGGTATTGTCTCCATACACATGTGGGGGGTCGTGTTATGCAAACATATACGAGTATCTCAAAAATACTTTGTTCCAATTCTTTACATTCCGAAATAATTTGTACATCTTATTCGTCTTATTTATTTTTTATTATATATAATAATAATAAATTTATTCATAAGAAATATGGTACAAAGGTGTTCGTATAAAATAATAAAGTATCACATATTTTACCAATTAGCGCTCTAACCCATCTCCTACCATATTTTATTCCCATAACCTTTCAAACTATTCATCCAATGAAATTAAAATAATAATATAAAAACAACTACATCTTTCATTCACCATACGTCATTTGCTCTCTTTCATTCAATCCGTTTATTTCCATTCGTTCTGTTATAGATTGTCAATGTTAAGTAAAATGCTTAATAATCATCTTAAAGTGATTAGGTAAGTGTCATCAAAACCGCGGTGTCAGCATTAAGGGACACTGTAGCGCTCCTCGGGAGCGCCAGTCCTATCTCAAACGCCGAATCGTTACCATCTCTTGCTTTCGTGTCTGCCAGTTCGTAATTCTAGTTCGTAATTCTAGTTCATAATTCTAGTTCATATTTCGTAATTAAACGTTTATTTGTGCAGCTCATTTAAAAGTCTTTTTTTAAAAACCCTACCGAGGGAACCCGTATAATATTTGGTGGCAGCGGTGGGATACGAAAATCCCCTACCCAACTACGCTCCGAAGAACTTACTACGTCATAATAGCGTTCCTAAAGTGAAGTGCCAAAGTGCTAAAGTGTTTGTACAAAATCATTAATTATCATCTCTCCATCCTCCGTTGAAACGGAGGTCTCCAGCAACCACTGTTCCACGGTCCGCAGTCCACAGTGATCTGTGGAAACGATGCTGATCATCATCATAGCAGCTACGTTCCTGTGAGTGATTAAAACAACCTACTATTCCTTGTGCGAATACCAAACTATCTCATTGCGTCCAACTTAGAGCTGATAAGACTCGCGCTCGACTTTGTTTTGACTACGCGCTGCGGCAACTCACCTACAAACGTCTATAGTGTATAAGTAAGCTAGCATAAGGAGGACCTGACCTTTGTATATCACTCTTATTCTTTTTTTTGTTTTTTTGTTTTGTTGTTTTTGTTTTGTTGTATTGTTTTCTGTGTTACTAAACCATGACTTCTAAATCTGAAGATGGCGCTAGCGGCTCTAAAGGCCCCAAATTAGAAATCGACGAAAAATCGAACTCAGTATTCTTTTAAGTTCATCAAACCCTTCGACGGATCGCGAGAAAAATTAAATCCGTTCATTACTAACTGTCAAAGCGCTTTCAAAATTGCTACAAAATCGCAAAACCCATTCTGTTCAAATTTATACTAAGTCAATTAGTTGACAAAGCCGAGAGCACGTGTAGTATTAAAGACTTCGATTCTTTCGAACAGTTCATTGATTTCATTAAACAACAATTTGGTGAGAGAAACATTATGCTCACCTACTCACGGAGCTCAAGACTGTAAACAGAGCCCGACCGAGACAGTTAATCAGTTTGCACTAAAAATTGAAACGTGCCTAGCGAAATTACTAACGAAATAAATATTTCTATACCAACCAAGAAAAACAGAACTAGCAGGACGTGTCGCTGCCATACAGGATCTCTCTCTCACACTTTTATAACAGGACTCAATCCTCGCATCTCACAAGTAGTCAGATGTCGTAACTCGACTCACTGAACTCTGCTGTAAGTTTCGCGGTGAAGAAGAAAAATTATTTCCAGCATACAAAGAAGGTCAAACCCGAACGTGAACTTTTACAATGATAAAACAAAAATACAAACTCTCGCCGCGAATCTCAACCAATTTCGCGCAATTATCGTCCTGACTATTCCAAACAATCAATACCAACGACATGATCTGTCGTTATTGTAAAAATATAGGACACAGTATTGAAAATTGTCGCAAAAGACAATAATCGTGTCAACATTACAGTTGTAAACATTTCCGAAAATCCGTCGTCCTTCAATCTAACCTTAACCTAGCGATAGAACCTTTAAATAGTCAAAATTATCCTAATTACGATGAACCAAAGCCTCAACCTAACGCTACTACTGAACTAAAAGGTCCTCGAACAACTTAGAGTATCTCACCTCAATGAAGAGGAATCCAATGCCTTACTACAAATTTGTAAAGACTTCTCCGACATCTTCCACCTTCCAGACGAACAACTTACCTATACTAAAGCCACTGAACATAAAATAAGAACGACCACAGACATTCCTATTCAAACCAAATCCTATAGATTCCTGAATGCCACAAAATAAAGTAGAAAATCAATTAAATAAGATGTTGGAACAAAAATAGTGATACCTTCAAATTCACCCTGGTCATCACCCATTTGGTCGTGCCTAAAAATTAGATGCTTCAGGAAAGCTAAAATGGAGTCGTTATAGATTACAGAAAACTCAACGACATTACCATCGGAGAAACTTATCCTATCCCACAAATTACAGAAATTCTAGATCAATTGGGAAAAGTCAATATTTCACAACTTTAGATTTAGCCTCAGGCTTCCATCAAATTCAGTATCTGAGCAAGACGCCCTAAAACTGCTTTCTCCGTACCTCAAGGGCATTTCCAATTCACGAGAATGCCGTTTGGGCTAAAAATGCCCGTCAACTTTTCAGAAACTCATGAATACATGCCTATGTGGACTACAAGGCTCACGCTGCTTCGTATACTTAGACGATATCGTCGTACTCACCTGACCTTCCAAGTCACATCCAAAATTTATCCTGTGTGTTCAATAGACTCAGAGATTATAACCTTAAACTCCAACCAGATAAGTGTGAATTTCTGTGCAAAGAGGTCGCTTATCTTGGTCACGTCATTAACAAAGACGGTGTACAAGCAGATCCAAAAAGATCGTAGCCATCACGGAATTTCCGTACCAAAATGTCCCAAAGACATTAAATCTTTTCTCGACTCACCTCCTACTATAGACGCTTTATTCCAGACTTTCCAAACTAGCGAAACCACTAACTTCTCTCCTGAAAAGGATAAACCTTTTAATTGGAAAACGAACAGCAACTTGCTTTCGAAACGTTACAGAAAAACTAGTAACGTCACCTGTCCTTGCTTACCCTGATTTTACCAAACCCTTCATCCTCACTTGTGACGCCTCAAACTTCGCTGTTTCTGCTATTCTATCAAAAGGTCCTATAGGAAAGACCGTCCAATTGCATATGCGTCACGAACCCTTAATAAAGCTGAATGTAACTACAGTGTTACTGAGAAAGAATGCTTAGCTATCGTCTTTGGAACTAAAGCCTTTCGTCCCTACCTTTATGGGAATCGATTCACAATAGTTACAGACCACAAGCCCTTACAATGGCTTTTCAACTGTAAAGACCCTGGATCCAGACTAATTCGCTGGCGACTCAAATTAGAAGAATTCGACTATGAAATCATACATAAGAAAGGAAAAATAAATACGAATGCAGATGCTCTGTCTCGATTTCCAGTTAACCCTATTCAAGATGAACCTCCTACAATTCCTGACTCTCCCCAACAAAACATCGACCTGAACTTGAAAATCTCTTACAAGACCCTCTGTTAGACTTACCTTCTCCTATTCCATTCTCCTTTGAAAACGAAGACCTGCTCAACCAGGATCTTAACACTGATTCTAATACTATACCTACTAATCCACCGAATCCTGCACAACCGACATTATCTCCAGAACTGCTTGACCTAGAACCCAACTTACCTTATCTTGACCTCAGTCCTGACAGCGCAGACCTCAACCTTGACTTTGACTCACTCCAGATCCCTTCGCCAGAAACGCAACCAAATCTAAACAACGACAACTACTCGCAATTTCTGAAAACAAATCCGAATAAAGGAAGCAACAATACAATCCTAAAGGAACATAACGAAAACCTTTTGAAAACAAATTGCAAAATCATATTAATTCCTACATCTATAGACTTAGACGAATCCAATCCTATATTTCTGATATAATCCCCTTCTCCGAAAACGTTGATGAAATTTATAGCTCTGAAAAAGAATTACACCGATTTCTAAAAACTAATTACGAAAATAAGACGGTTTACCTCATCTTCACTAAAGTTCATCATTTTGATGAATCATCCTATCCTGCTATTTTCGATACTCTCAAACAAGTAAGAGACGAAATCTTGAAATCAGAACAAACAACCGAGATTGCCATTTCCGACTTCAGAAATCCATTTGATCATCATTCATATACTAAAATTTACAATATTCTTACTCATATTTTTAATAATACAAAAATTCAAATTCATATTTACCTAAATAAAATAATATATCCTACCTTAAGTGAAAGACCTAAAATATTGCGTGAAACCACGATATCCCTGCATCTGGACATTTGGGATGTGTACGGATGTATAACAGAATTCGAGAACAATTTTATTGGAAAGGCATGAGAAGCGACATAGACGACTATGTCAAGAAATGTAAACTTTGTCAAGAAAATAAAGCACTAAGAAAATTAAACAAAGCCCCTATGGAAATCACAACTACATCCACATCACCATTTCAAAGGGTAGCACTAGATATAGTAGGACCCTTACCTGAATCCGGCACCGCCAAACTCAAATATATTCTAACCTTACAAGATGACCTAACGAAATATTCAACTGCTTATCCTATACGCAGTACAACTGCTGAAGAATCTTGTGACTGTCTTATCCACTTTATTTCTCTTTGGAATTCCTAAGTCTATTCTTACCGATCAAGGTACCAACTTCACATCCGACTTATTCAAAACAACGTGTCGGTTTCTCAAGATTAAACAACTTTGGTCATCGCCTTATCATCCTCAGACACAAGGAGCCCTTGAACGAAGTCATTCAACTCTCAAGGAATATTTAAAATCATTTGTTAATCAAAACCAAGATAACTGGCCTACCTATGTATATACAGCTATGCTAACATATAACACAACAACGCATTCTACTACGAAATTCACTCCTTACGAACTGGTCACAAACCTTTCATTCCCAACTCTATATACGAAAACGAACCTAGCGCAACATACTCGGACTACATAAGAATGTTACAACATAAACTCAAATATACTAGAGAACAAGCTCTAGAAAACATACTAAAATCCAAAGAATCTTCTAAATCCTATTATGATTCTCACACCAGATCACCACCACGATACAAGGATGGTGACTACGTCTACCTTAAAATCATCTGAGACTCAAAAAGGCCTTATCACCTGTTTGGAAAGGGCCATATAAAATTATAAAGGTAAATAATAATAATACAGCCACACTCTTAATTAATAGACGTCACGTGACGCACCACTTCGATGAAATGAAACCAGCGGAAGTCAGAGATCTTGTATCGCAGTAATACTAGTTATAGAAAGTATCAATCAGTAATATATTTATCTAACCTCGTTCATTCTATTTCAGCAAATTGAACAACGCACACCAGGACTTTATCAAGTCACTTCCTTCTAGTTCTGGCATCTACTTCGACCCTATAGGTTCCTTAAGTTTAGTTGATAGTCACCTTAGTATAGTTATCCCATATGATATTTCCTTTATTAACCCACATATTATAAATCTAAACAAGTATGTGATAATGATAAAATTTTCGATTATTTAGAATGTACAAATCTTTTTAAACCATTAAATACGCATTTCAATGATATAGCTCACGACAACGAAGCTATTTTTCACCTACATCTCGCCAGTCGAGAAGATCTGCACTTCTAGGTTTCGTAGGCACTCTATCTAAAAACTATTTGGCACTATGGATGAAGACGATGCCATTCGATATGACAATGCCATTAATGAGGTAGAAACAGACCAAAAGAATCTAGCCCTTTTAATGAAGGAAAATATATTGGTCACCACCTCTTTACTTAAATCGGTTAATGAAACTCTATCCACAATCAAAGAAAATGAAAACACCTGAAAATGCAATTGACGCGATATCTCAAGATATTCTAAATCGACATACGTCTCAAGAGAATTAGGTATTAGGTCTCGCATGCTAGAATTAACGTCTATGATGAAAATAGCCTACTAGCCTTATCTTTCAAGGTTGAAGACATAATTAACTCTACCATGTTTAGTAAGTCTAACATCCTATATCCCACTATCTTAACACTAAAGAACTCTACACCGAACTGGTAGATAATTACAGATTCTTACCTGAATCCAAACAACTTCCGGTTCCTTTAAATCTTGATAACATTCATACTATTTTGAATATATCTGAAATATCTAGTTACTTCAATAAAGAAAAAGTAGTGTTTATAGTAAAATTCCTCTAATTAATCCTTTACAATTAAATGTATATCATAACTTACCCTCTCTGGTCCCTCATGATAAAAATAATCCAAGGTCGTATTCGACCATCATCCCATCTTCTAAGTACATAGGTATAAGTAAAGATAAGTCAATGTATTGTAAATTAGATAAGCTAGATTACTGTAGAATAATTAATAATAATCATTACCTTTGTGAAACATCAATATTGTACTCCTCCTCTGCTACACCTTCCTGTGAAACGGAAATTATTACAAAGGTACTTACCTCGATACCGCCGATTTGTAAAACTAAATTCATTCACGGCCACGTCAGCATTTGGCAGCCACTACGCCATAATAGATGGTTATTTGTAATATCTGAAAAAACTAAAATAAGCATTGAATGTAATAACTCTCAATCTAACGAATTAGAAATTAATGGAAATGGTTTACTATACTTACCTGCTTATTGTATCGCCTATTTTAAATATACTCTTTTAATACCTCATTAAAACCGTTAAATCAAAATTAAAACTTTTGTATATATTTTTAATATTTTAAACGACTCTTGTTGTAATGTAATAGCATATAATAATATTGTATCAAACTTACCTGTTGTTAACCTTAAAATGTAAATTTAGATTCGTTAGCTTATGATAATCCTGAAATTCTGAAAAGCCTTAATAATATTATTGAAAACCACATATTGTTCTGTATCAAAGGTATTATTCTAGCATTATGATTGTAACTGTAATCTTTATCGTATTGTTTATTACCTATAAGTTGTATAAAACTGGCATACACAAAGACTAAGGAAATCTAAAGAAAATAATACTCCTGAAAATTATAACCACGAATTAGATGAAATTAGCACTTCAAATATCAATACAGGACCCTCTCTTAGAATTGGCTAGAATATAATTCATTTACTTTTAAAATAGGTAAACTTCACTTAAGAAAAAGGTGTAGTTTACACTAAATCGAGGGCTGTTATAGATTGTCAATGTTAAGTAAAATGCTTAATAATCATCTTAAAGTGATTAGGTAAGTGTCTCATCAAAACCGCTGTGTCAGCATTAAGGGACACTACTGCCCAGCGCTCCTCGGAGCGCCAGTTCTATCTCAAACGCCGAATCGTTACCATCTCTTGCTTTCGTGTCTGCCAGTTCGTAATTCTAGTTCGTAATTCTAGTTCATAATTCTAGTTCATATTTCGTAATTAAACGTTTATTTGTGCAGCTCATTTAAAAGTCTTTTTAAAACCCTACCGAGGGAACCCGTATAATAGTTCCATTCTTACATTCGGCTTTTCTTTCAAAACGACTGCCTTCAGTCATTTTGTTATTGATCCGACAGTGGTCACATTTTGTAATTTGCCCCATGTTGGTCTAAGACTTATAGGTCACATTTATCTCAGACTAATAACAAAAAAGAATATGCTAACTGTGTTACTTACCTAGCATGTCGCGACCTTTTATTTCTTCCACAATTTTTAGCTAAACCCATGTCTGGTTAAACGTGATCCAAACAGCTCGCTGCTCCTTAAACTCTGCCTACCCCTTAGCACTACTACTAGCATGATGCTATCTATACATGTATGTTATTTTATCAGCCCGTACAAGTCCTCTTTTTGTTGCGAGATTTTGCCGTAGTAATCATCACGCATGACTGGCGGATTAGTAATCTCAGCGCCAGACGTTTAATACATGGCAGAGACATATGTAAAGCGAATTATGGCTACAGCACGAATGGGTCGGTCCGAGAAAGTACCAAGCTCGCATAGAATACAAGGATAATGATGCTGTGTTTCGTATGTATTCACAGAAAACCAGAATAATGCCTCTGTATTTATTATGTATTCCTGTGAGCACTTACCATCACTTACCATCAGGAGAACTGAGCCTGTGTGTGTCACCTTTCCTTTTTTTATTAAATTGAAGTGATAAACAAACTTAGAGTCCGCCTAATGGTAAGTGGCTATTGCAGTCCACGGATACTACCAACTTCAAATTAAAAAAAACTTCGGATGCATTGTCACTTCTGAGGACTGATATGGAATGCCACTCAGCCTATAATTATACTAGCTCTCTACAACCTTCCGACCAACACATAGCAGAGCGCTTACTGCTGTTTTACGGTAGAAATCAGTAAGATGGTGACTTACCCAGATGAACTCCTAGAGAGAAAAGGAGTCCTACGTTCCCATGTTGACGTGGTTCTTTAAATTAAAGTCACGTAGTTTTAGTATGTGCAGAACTAATTTCCCTTCTCCTGTCGTCATTCGTTCATGCATTTTTGTAGCCTATTAAAAGTGCACTAATGAACACGGGCCTCTACCATAACCCCCCCGAACGGGTTTCCGCATTGTCGTGGTGGGGGGGCTTAGAGCCGTGGCTAGGTCACCCGCGGTGAACAAAGAGGAACCCCTTGGCTGGCCCGTGAAAAATAAACACAGCACGTTGAGTTATTAATAGAAAAGTTCTGCTGCAAGTTCTTTAGCTTGATCATATTAATCTATTAACTGTCTTTCTAACGTAGACGTTTATATGCATTTTTTTAGATATCGAATATTGTGTTAGGAATTTATGTCATGCATATATATTAAGGTATCTGAAGAATTGGAACAGTCACTTTTTTAATATTTTCTTTCCACTTTCCCCTTAAATTAGTTAGCCGCCACACGCATGCCTGTAAATAAATCAAAACCACTCGCGTATACTGTACGTGACTCGGAAAACGTCTATGTAATATGATTCAACAATAAAATATTTATGTTAATCTGTAATATAACGTGAAACGTAGTGAAAATATAAAACAATATAAAAGTAAGAATTAAAACAATAATAAAAACTGTCTGCAGCTATATTATGGTTGTAGCACGAATGTCTCAGCTTGACCGGGGAAGGACCACGCTCTCATAGAACACCGACGTAAATAGAATTGCTGCTGTGTTTCATATGGTAAGTGCAGAGAACCGGGGACCCTTTTTGCTGGAAACGAAGCATTCCATCTTATTCCTCTGGGTGACAACGCATCTGCATTTTGGTTCTTAATCGAGGATAATCTCTAATTATTTATTATGTCTGCAAGACAATTGTGTATACCTAATAAGGGGGATTTATCATAATTAAACATTAAACTTTTTTTCTTTTTAATGAAATGGAATTAATATTCCTTATTTTTAAAGTATAAAATTAAAATTTCGTTTGACAAACGTAATATTTATTAAATCGTTGACGGCTTCGTGGCGCAGTGGCTTAGCAATGAGTTGCAGCGCTGGGTCCGCGGGCTTGAATCCCCCACGGAACAAGTAATAATATGGCCTACAAATAAATATTCTGGGTCGGAATGTTTGTCCTTGTGCAATTTATGTTTGTAAACTGCCTGCACGATACAGGAGAAAATCTTAGTGTGGGGGTAACACTTTTAAAAAAAAAAATCTACTACCATTTCAATATGATGTTTCTCTCTCCGGAAAAGAAACGGCGGAAGAAGCCCCGCAGGTATCCACTTTTTATTAAAGCCGCACATAATGATACAACATTCTTAGTCAAAAACGAAAATAGATCCTTAAAAAACGCAAGTGGTAAAATAAATAAATCATAAATCTTTATTTGCAAGAATCACGGTATAAAAAGATGTTACAATATATATAGTGTAGTCGTGTTTCGCTAATAATAGCATGCAAATTATAATTTTAAAATGTTTAGACAATATTAATAATTATTTCAATTCAGAAAATTAATCTAAAAAAAAATCTTTTAAGCCATAAATGCATTCAATTTTTAACCAATCATACAAATGTTTCTTATATAGTCTTTCGCTTAATAGTTTAAATTCTTTAGGTATTTTATTATATTTTTTTACACACATTTTTAGGCCGCTTTTGTCATATTTAACGAGCCTAGGAATAACATCTAGGACAAGTTTGTCTGGGTCACGTCGGTTTCGAGGATATATATCACTTGCTTTAACAAATAATGACTTATTTTTAAAAACAAACAAGCCAACTTCATAAATGTATAGTGACGGGAGGGATAATATACCAAGTCTTTTAAATAGCGGTTTACAGGATTCCCCTGGCGATATCCCGCATATTGCACGAATACATTTTCTCTATTTCGGTCAGTACCATTACCCCATATTATAAGTCCATAGCGTAAAATAGACTCTACGTATGCGTGGTAAGTTGCAATCGCCGTTTTAATATTTGTAATTTTTTGACGTGTTTAAGGCATATACAATTTATTAATTCTACTGCATACGTTATCTATTTGTACTTTCCAGTTTATATCTTCATCTAACGTTATTCCCAGAAATTTTGTACATGTAGCTTCATTTAGTTTTGGTATATTATATTTCATATTATGATTGGAATTGATAGATTTATTAAATTGTATATAATGGGATTTATCTAGATTAATTTTCAAATTATTTATGTCAAGCCATTCTATTAGTGTGTCCATTGTATTATTAATGTCATCTTTATGATTTCTAATTGTATTATTATTTTTATTACATGTCACAATAATTGAAATGTCATCAGCGTACAGAATACATTTATGATTCTTAATGTCAACAATGTCATTAATATATAATAGGAAAAGAATCGGTCCAAATATACTTCCTTGCGGAACGCCGAAATTATTATATTTATATCCAGATGAATAAGATGTCAAGTTATTGTTTTTATCTATTTTATCAATGATAACACATTGCTGTCTGCCATTTAAATATGACGATAACCACTGAAGTACTAGTCCTCTGATCCCAGCTGTCTCTAATTTTTGCAATAATATATCATGTGAAACGAAATCAAAGGACTTTGAGAGGTCAAAAAAATTCTGTTGTCAATTGTCTATTGTCTACGTAACTAAGTATTGTTTTTACTAATGAAAACACGGCAAGTGAGGTCGATTTGTGTTTTTGAAACCCGTATTGTTCGCTTTTAATTATCTGGTATTTATCACAGTAATCAACTATTCTTTTATACATACATTTTTAAAAACTTTGGCCAGAATAGGTATTAAGGTGATTGGACGATAATTTTGAAAAAAATTCTACCAGCGACTGCAATATAAATAAAATGAGAACATCATCAATGTAGTCGAAGTCAATTAAATACGCATTATTAAGGATAATTCAAAAACTACCCTCAGATCTTGACCAAATTTATATAGGATCACATGAGTTATACCAGCTTTCAAATAAAACATTAATCATCAAAATCGGTTTACCTAAAAAAAGTTTTGAGGTAAAATACATGAAAAAATACATTCTAATTGAGAACCTCCTCCTTTTTTGAAGTCCGTTGAAAAGTATGTTCAAAATTATCATGTGGAAAATTACACAAAAATAAAGATGCAAAATTAAAGCTAAATTAATGTGCTACAAACCCGACTAGACCGTTCTCCACAAGCACAGGTGCTGCTGAAATAAATTTACTTTGGCTTACGATCATATCCCCGTTATTGGCCTAGAGTAATTGTGTAATAATAGTAAAAGTAGGTAATATTCATGAAGCAATTTACGACCTGAACTGCTCTAATTCCCTTGTCATTCTAGTTCACCAAACAGCTTTATTATAATATATATAATATAGTCTTGGAATTTGTGAAGCAGCCCAAGTTGCAATACAATTTAATATCGACCGTAAAATTAAGTTCATAAAGCTTAATATTATAACTATTACAACTTCATTGTGTTGTATTTTATTAACGGTTTATATGACAACGTAAACACTATTAAACTACTCAACGTGTTTAAAACTGTATCCGAAAACTAAAAGTGAGAGGTGATTTTTAAATGGAATGCGACTATTATACACTGATCAACATTAGAAAGAGGATTAGAGATAGAAAAAGTAACTCGGTTAATTCTATTATTCTGTTTCGTCCTGAGTTTTTCTTTTCTTTTATTTTCCATTATATTTTATTTCATTCCATTCTATGGCACTCCATTCCATTCCATTCTATCCTATTCTATCGTATGGTATTGTATCGTATCGTATCGTATCCTATCCTATCCCATACTATTATATGCTATGATATACTATCCTATCTGTACTTTTTTTATATAGGAGAGGGGCAAACGAGCATGCGGCTCACCTGTCACAGTGACTACCGCCGCCCATGAACAACTGCAACACCAGGGGACCAGAGGAATGGCAGATGCGTTGCCGGCCTTTTAAAAGGAGTAGGCTCTTTCTTGAAGGTCCCTAAGTCCTATCGGTCCGGAAAAATCGCTGGTAAACTATTCCACAAGGAAGTTGTGCGAGGAAAACATCTTCTAAATCGCACAGTGGTGGACCGCCAATCATCCAGATGGTGTGGATGGTATCAGGAGTTCTGCCGCGATGTGCGTTCGTGAAATGTGGCGGCTGGGATTAATCCGAACAATTCCTCAGAGCACTCCCGTGGTAAATGCGAAAGAAAAAATGCAAAGAGATGCAACATCTCTTCGCAGCGCCAATGAATCGAGCCGATCGGAAAGGACTCGGTCGTCGACGATTCGAGCCGCTCTGCGCTGGATGCGGTCAAGTGAAAGGAGCTGGTACTGGGGAGCCCCAGCCCAGAGATGGGAACAGTATTCCATGTGAGGCCGAACCTGCACCTTGTAAAGTTGCGGGCGTTGTGCCGGCATGAAATACTGTCCCGCTCTGCTGAACACATAAGCTTTTAGAGGCCAATTTGCCTTCTCTTCAAGTGACCGCAAACTGCACGTCACTCGATATGTCGACGCCGAGGATTCCGATACTGGCTGAGGCAACAAGGGGGGTGCCTTGAAACTGAGGAGATACGACAAAGGGGTTCTTTTTAGTGGTAAACGCGCAAACTTGTGTCTTCTGAGGATTAAACTGGACTAGATTTAGTCGCCCCCAATCCGAGACTTTGTTCAGCAAAGACTCGACTTCAGACACAAGTTTGTTCCGGTACTCGGCGACGTTTTCCCGAGAAATATTCGCACGGCCGGCGTATAGAGCATCACCAGTGCTATCATCCGCATAGCAATGAATGCTACCGGTTTGCAACATATCATTGATATGCAGAAGAAACAGCGTTGGTGATAGCACGCAGCCTTGTGGAACACCAGCGTTAATAAACATGGTCGGAGCATGCACCGTCTACAACGATGATGCTCCGATCTGCAAGCTGGTGATCAATTGCACAATTTCTCAGGCCCATAGGAAGGGCTTCGTAAGAAGCGCTGTGCCAAACCGATCGAAAGCCTTCGCAATGTCAAACTAACGGCCAATGCCTCCCGGACTCTACTGCCTCCGCCCATCTATGAGTCAGGTAGACCAGAAGATCACCAGCTGATCGACTCCGACGAAAACCGTATTGGCGGTCACTAATCAGCTGGTGGTCCTCAAGGTACCGCATGAGCTGGCAGTTTATAATGGATTCCATTATTTTGGAGAACAAGGGGTGATGGCGATAGGCCTGTAGTTGGACAGGTCTGAGCGGTCGCCTTTTAGGGATCAGTTGGACAAAAGCTGTCTTCCATGATTTCGGGACTACGCCTAGGGTAGGAGTACCGGAAAAGACGCGTTAGAACCAGTGCCAACTCCGGGCACGTCCTCAGCACAATTGGGGATTCCGTCAGGCCCACTCGACTTGTGGATGTCCAGGAGAGGGTGCTATGCGGACCGAGCGCTGTGAGAACCGAACATCCGGCATGGAGCACTCACACCGCGGGATGGCCGGCGGTGTGTTCTCCCGTCATCAAGAGTCGAGTTGGACGCAAAGTGAGCCTAAAGGTCGGCTTTCTCTTTGCGGCGTGGGCCAGTGAGTCGTCCTCCTGTGCAGAGATGGTAGTGATGGCACAGAAATTCCTTGGACAGCCTTGGCGAGAGACCAGAATGCACGGGTTCCCGAAGGAAGGCGAACTAGTTTCTCGCCAATTCTGCCTATGTGCTCTAACTTTGCCTTGGCAATAACACTTTGAAGGACCTGGAGGCGAAGTTATACTTCTTTTTAAGCATGCTGGTGTTTACATCCCGAGCCGCCGAAGCCTCAGACCAGGCCTGATAGCACTCCTGCTTACTGCGTAATGCAGTCTTACAGAACGACCAAACCAAGGCTGCGATCTGCCTCAGATGGGTACCACAGATGATGGAATAAATAGTTCCATTCCTGTAACACCACATCAGTGACAGAGTCAGCAACAGCGCTGGGATCATCCGGCGAGAGCAAACCCGCCCCCATGGGTAGGATGCAAAGAAAGACCGCATTCCGTCCCAATCCGCCGAACTGTAATGCCAAACACGGCGGCAACCTGCAGAACGCAACCAGGGGCGTGAGTGGCACACCCGGATCAGACAATGGTCCGAAGAGCCGAGAGGGCATCGACGGAAACCTGATATCCGTCCGGATGAGAGGTCAGCAGAAGGTCCAACAGGAAGGTGTGATCCTTCACATCTGGAATCCGCGTAGGCGAAGTAACCAGCTGTGTCAGACCATATGCCAAGGCAAAGTCAAAAACAGATCTCCCCGCACCGGTTAAACGTGAACCAAGCCATTCGGCGTGGTGTTCCTATCCTATTCTGTTCTATTCTATTATGCTCAATTCCATTTCATTATATTCCATCCCAACCCATTTCATTCTATTCTATTTTATTCTCGTCTAATATGGAATAAATTCATTAAAAATACTTAGGTACTACAATTATGCAGAAAAAAATATTTTAACAAATATTATAATTACAAATTAAAATGTACGAAAAGGAATCGCAGCCAAACATATGTATTATAGTAGGTATGCTCACGCGCCTTACCGCAGCTTCAACGCCTCCAAAACACAATTGTGTCTTTTCACCGCTATAAGGGAGCCCGCTCACCCTGGCTCGTACTTTCCGGAATGTATGTCTTCAAGGCAAAAGTGAATAGGCTTTTGTTATGTTAAGACAGTGCGATTTAACATCTAAGGCTGCATCGCCACATACCACCGGGTGGGATTGTAGTCAAACACTGGCTTTTTTTATAGGATAAGGGTGACAAACGAACACACAGTCCACCTGATGGTAAGTTGCTTTGAAAATCTAAAATGCAGATGCGTTGTCACCCGTGAGGACTAAGATGGAATGCCTCTTTTCCAGTAAATATGGTCTCCGGTTCTCTAAACTCACCATACGAAACACAGCAGTGTTAAGCTGCTATTTTACGCTGGTATTCTGTGAAAGCGTGGTCCTTCCCCGGCCGTGCCGACCCATTCGTGTTACAACTATACTTCTAATATAACTGCAGCATGGCTCTACCACGTATATAAATAATAAGTTAATAAGTTAAAGTAAAAAAATTATCATATCCAAACCATTTTCAAAAATCCATGATTTCTTATCTTACCTATTATTATTGAATTAGTCTATTTTATTTTAATCGTTCGTAAAACTGATTTTACTTAAAGAATTCCTTGTGTAGGTAACTTCTCTTTATCGAACAAAAATAGATTGACTTCAGTAGACGTCGCTATTACAGAGCAATTTTAGTCGAAAGAAAATATTATTTTGATTACAACAAGACACTAACATTTAGGCCCAACATCTCTAAAAATAAGGATCATCATCATCATTACAGCCCTTCACAAGACCACTGCTGTACATAGGCCTTCCCCAAGGAATGCCACAAAGCACGGTCCCGAGCCACCTGCATCCACTGACTTCCTGCATGTCTTACCAGGTCGTCACTCCATCTAGTGGGGGGACGCCCTACACTTCGCTTGCCGGTATGAGGCTATCACTCGAGAACCTTTCTTCGCCATCGGCTGTCGGTTCTTTGAGCTATATGGCCGGCCCATTGCCACTTCAGCATACTAATTCTTTGGGCTATGTCGGTCACTCTGGTTCTACTCGGATATCCTCGTTTTTAAGTCTATCACCCAGAGAGACGCCGAGCATAGCCCTTTCCATAGCTCGCTGAGCGACTTTGAGCTTCCTCATACAGCCAGCAGTGAAGGAACATGTCTCAGATCCATAGGTCATCACTGGCAACACGCACTGGTTGTATAATCTAGTTTTAAGGTTTTGAGGTATGCCTGACGAGAAGATGTGTTGTAATCTCCCGAACGCTGCCCAGCCGAGTTGATTTCGTCGATTGACCTCTCGGTCAAAGTTGGACTTACCTAGTCGGACTAGTTGTCCCAGGTGAACATATTCGTCAACAACTTCGAGCTTAGTGCTCTCAACAACTACCGGCATAGGTGCCACATGGACGTTAAACATGATTTTTGTTTTGTCCATGTTCATCTTAAGACCTATCCGTTGAGGTTGAGAGATACTACTGAGGTCATCGAGCTTAGTGCTTAGGTCCTCCAGCAATTCTGCCATAAGGACTATATCGTCGGCAAATCGAAGGTGAGTGATGTACTCGCCATTGACGTTAATACCGTATCCTTTCCAGTCCAGTAGCTTAAAACGTCTTCCAACGCATTGGTGAATAGTTTCGGGGATATAACGTCACCCTGTCTTACACCTCTCTGCAGTTGGATAGGTTTCGTACTCTGGTTCTGTACTAGAATAGCCATCGTAGCCTTACTGTACAAACACTTCAGCACTTCGATATACCGACAGTCCACTAAAATCCAATAAAAATAAGGATTGTAACATTTATTTGCTATAAAATTAAACTTTTATGTAAGGTTTATTTTATGCCGCACTTGCGGTTGAAAATTATCAAATTAAATAAATAATTTGCTGTGAAATGTTTTTGTTTTATATTTCATTTCATTTGAGGGTTTCACTTTTAACGCGCGTGAACTGCACGCAGGTTTTTTTTTCTCAGACATACTGCATGTCGTACGCATTGAACTTCATCATCATCATAAGCATCCTGCGGCAGTACACAGCTGGACATAGTCCACAACCCAGGCGCGCCACTTAGCCCGATCTTCGGTTTCACGCATCCAGTTGCTGCCAGCCGCCTTGCGCAGATCATCGCTCCATCTAGATTTTAAACACTTGTCCGGTAGACAATTACCGTTACCGTTACCGTTACAGCCTATTAAAGTCCACTGCTGAACATAGGCCTCCCCCATAGATTGCATCATAATTTGCCATAGATGCCACATTTGGCAAGCGTATTGGCAACCGCAGTATTTTATTTTTAGTCGTTATTAGGAAGACGCTGCTGCCCATCTCCTGATTTATTTCCCTCTGTTGGATCTTACGACACCCACGGGATGATATGGGGTAGTGGATATTCTTACACCGCCACTAGACACTTGCTTGCTCTAATACCCTCTCAGAGATGAGACCTATGCCCAGCAGTGGGTCGTATTACTTTTATTTATTTTTTTATTAATTTACTGTGCGTAGCCTACGCTACGTATCAATTTATACATAATAAATTTTAAGGAAATTGAACCAACGACAAAATTGTTCGTAATGAAGACAAATGAATGGCGTAAGGATCCAGTTTTACTTGTTCGCTGTCATCAATGAGATCCTTTCTTGTTAACAAGGCGGAACTTTCTCGCTATATAACTTATTTTAACAATACAATTTGCCTTCAATATTTTGTACACTTTCCGTTCTCCCGTTTTATCAAATATAATTTTTTTAAACTACAACATATTCAATTTAACGCGCAATAAACACAGACTACACACCTAACAGTATCAAGTCGACTTGACACAATAAATATTAAATACGGACTTCATTTGCGTTTGTTCTCAGCTCATTTCAAATTTCGAAGAGCGCAACATTTATAATCTTACCTTCGCGAAACCTGTATAAAACATAGAGCTCAAACTGTAGTATTATTATTTAAAACCAATTATACTAAACTAAAACAATGTTTATCGACCAAATCGACAATATATTGAAAATGGGCCAAATTAAGAGTACCCTTTACTGACGAGCATGTATGCGTAGATATATGGATGTATAGGAGGCGAGAGTGTCGGGATCGTGTCAAATGGAAGCCCGTAGTCTCTGCCTAGCCCTCTGGGTGACAGGCGTGAGTGTTATGTTTATGATACTCGTATGTTTATGTTATGTTTATGTTATGTTTATGTTATGTTTATGTTATGTTTATGTTATGTTATGTTATGTTTATGTTTTAAAAAATGTAGTGTAGTAGCGGTGTATGAATATCTACTACCTCATATCGTCCCGTGAGTGTTGTAAAAGGTGACAGAGGTGACAGAGACCAGTAGATGGGCAGCAGCATCTTCCTGATAACTCATAAAGTTTTTGCGCTTCGTCCTACCATAAAACCTAGAAACATAAAGGTGTTTTTGTTGTGTCTTTTACTGTTTTTTTTTTTCTGATCGTTAATGTCCAATACTATAATCGATTATTTAAATACTACCATACCTTATTGTGTCATTTATCATCATAAGCGAAGTTAATGCGAAAGAAGGATACAAACTCAGATCCAAAATAGTGGGAAATGAAGATTAATGAGTGTAGTAAGGAATTCTAGTAATATTTCACGCCTTAGATGGAATTTTATCGGACATATTGGCAATAAATTGAACATGAGACAAATTAAGATTGGTAAAATTTAAAGATTGATATTGAAGATGGACCAAATTAAGAGCACCCTTAACCGATGAGAATGTATACGTAGTTAAATGTTTGTGAAAGAAGCGGGAGAGGTGTGTCAGGGTCATGTCAAATAAAAGTCCTTTTTAACTTTTTACTTGAACGAAACGAGACATTCCACCTTAGTCCCCAGGGGTGACATCGCATCTGCATTTTGATTCTCAATCGAGGATAGATGTAGATGTGTATGGGCCACAGATTCCACTTACCATGAGGTGGACTGTGTGCTCGTTTGGCACCCTTGTTGAATACCCCTGTTTGATAAGGGAGATAGTTTATTTATGTATGTGTATGGCTATGTAAATTTTTCTTAAATTATTTCTACTTAATTCTATCGCTATTAAGGAGGTGTTTAATAAGTATTTATTGTGTAAAACGTAGCAAATTTGTTCTATTTATATGGGGAGGCCTAAGTTCAACAGTAGACTTTTATAAGGTTGTAACTCCCAAGTATCATTTACAAGTAACCTGATGGTGATCATTATCATGAATACTGTCAATCACAAGTCCACTACTGAACATAGCCCTTCCCCAAAAATGCCAGAAAGCACACTAATGATCCACCTGCATCCATCAATTACCTGCCTGCATGTTACTCGTATATAAAATATTTTTGAACATTGAAAAAAAGTTTTAAAGTTTATGTTCTAATCCTAAGCTAGGATTATTATTTCTTTTATTCTCATATCAGATTTCACAGTATTTTCTACCGACTTCAAAAAGGAGGAGGTACTCAATCCGACTGTATGTTTTTTTTATGTGTGTTAACCTCATAACTTTTTTCTGGGTGAACCGATTTCGATGATTCCGATTTTTTTATTTGAAAGCTGGTGCTTCTCGTGTAGTCCCAAATAAATTTGATCAAGGTCTGACCAATAGTTTTTGAGTTATTCTTAATAATTTATATTGAAGTCGGTTATACAAAATTTTTAATTAAAAATTATAGTAACTTTATTTTAGACGTGCCCAAAAGATTTTTTTTAAATGATATAAATTTTTCAATGTAAAATAAAAATAAGAAGTAAAGAAACGCTTCTAAAAGATTTTCTCTGAGAAGATAACCTTAAAACAAAAAGGAATAAAGCTACTTACACAAGAAATCCCTTTTAACATAACAGGTTCGTATTAAAGATAAACATCCTTTTGCGTGTTTGATTTAAGTTACCGTGCCTAGAGTCTTCAATAATGCACACATTTATACACAATAAAAAGGTTAAATTATAATAATTAGCTACGCTCTCATTACGCATTGGCCACTTACACCAGTATACGAACATATAATTTGGAACTAGAAGGATTTTAGCGCCTTTCAATCCCGTTTTTTACAACTTGACTTTTTTTTGTGTTCGTCTCTGTAGCTCTATTTTAAGAATAAATTACTATTTTATTTTTAAAAACAGACATGATTGTAGTTGTTTAAAGTAAGATAACATTGACAATATTCCTTTTTATGCCAAACTTAATAAATTAACAAAAAAAAAATCATCAACGCTATCGTTATATTAAACTTTCATAAAATGTAAATTTACTTTTACTTTAATAAAACTTGTCGCGTCTATCCGTTGACGAGCTTTTAAAACCAAAGTAAACGAAATCAGTTTTACTCTGCGTTTTAGTCTAGGCTAGGAAAATTAAATATAGTGAATTTACGTGGTAGATCCACACTGCAGCAATATTTTAAAGGAATTCATTAATTCATTATTTTTCTTTCTTTTTTCTTAAAACAAGTTACCCCAACACTAGAATTTTCTCCTGTATCGAAGAGGCAGTTTACAAATATAAATTGCACAAGGACAAACATCCAGACCCAGAACAATTACTAGTAGACCATACAAATACTTGTTCCGTACGGGATTCGAACCCGCGGCCCTCAGCGCTGCAAATCAATGCTATGCCACTGCGCCACGGAGTTCATTCGTTCATTACACCCTTTAAGCTTGAACATCTGACAACCTGAACAGGCCTCCCCTTTTTTATCATTGCGAGTTGTTATCAAGAAGATGCTGCTGACAACCTTCTGTTTTATTTCCTCCTGTCACCTTTTACGACACCCATGGGATGTTGTGGAGTATTAGATATTTTTACGCCACCACCACTACACCTCACGTCTTTTTTATGGAATAAGGGTAACAAATTTTAACTGATGGTAAGTAGATTCTGTGGTCCATAGACATCTACATCTACAGATACAGATGTGTATTCATCCATGTAGGCTAAGGTGGAATGCCTCGTTTTCAGTAAAAATAATCTTTTTTACACCCACCATACGAATCAGCAGCATTAGTTTGCTTTTTCACGCTGGTATTCTGTAAGAGCGTGATCCTTCCCAAGTCGAGGAGACCTGTTGTGCTACCATAATATAGTTGCAGCGTGGCTCTATCACGTATAAAGACGTATTTATATTTAACGTAACTAAACACAAAATTTTGAATATTTTTCCAATAAAACGAAGAATAAAATTTCAACAAATGATTGAACATTTTTCATTGCGAAGTTCAGCTATTGATGACTATTATCAGTTATGGGTATTTCCAACCCATCCTTAGGTCAAAATCTATGTCTATGAAGCAATATATAGTAGGCCTATATTCATCAGTGGACTTTTGATAGGCTGTGATGAATGATTGAATCAATCAATCACCATATACATGGTGTAACTTGAAGGGTGGATAATCGGTGGCTGGGGGTGCAGGACCTCAATACCTATCGATTTAACCCCCTGTATGTAATGCGCTATTCAGTGGTTCAAAAGTTATTTGGACTTTGGTAAAAATGTTGTCAACATCCCATTTTTTTTATAGGATAAGGCGATGACAAACGAGCACACAGTCCACCTGATAGTAAGTGGATGCTGTGGTCAATAGACATCTAAATCTATCCTCGATTACGAATCAAAATGCAAATGCGTTGTCACCCGTGAGGACTAAGATGGAATGCCTCGTTTTCATTAAAAAGGGGTCTCCGGTTGTCTACACTCACCATACGAAACACAGCAGCATTAAGCTGCTGTTTGCTAGTATTCCGTGAGCGTGGTCCTTCGGTCGAGGACCGATTCGATACTGCTACTACCAGTAATATAGCTGCAGCAAGTATCTACCACGTACTATGCCGATTTTAGCCTAAACTTCGCAATTGCAGCCAAACTGTTAGGTCCGCGACCGTGATTTTTTTTAAACAAGATAAACAAAGAGTGTTTTGTACCTTTACATCAAACCGAGTCTTAGATTTATAAAAATCAAAATAAAAATTATAGTAATTTTTTTCAAAATCTAATGCGTGCATTAACTTTCTATGGTTCTAAAACAAATATTTCACATATAATTTTTTTCAACAACCTATCTTAAAAACTACTGGCTATCATGAAGAATTAACCCTGATAATTTAATTTGGCTGGGGCATCATGTTGATAAATGTACTTGAATAGTCCAAGTACCAAAAATCCCTGATTTTATAAAGCCTAAAACTATTTTAAAAACGTTAATTACCGAAAAAGTTAGAAGCGCAGACACCTGCGCCTCTAACTTTAACATCTGATTAAAGTTAAGAAGAGGATATCTAAAAAAAACATTATGTCTCGCTCTGGCACTGCTGTGGTTTGTTGATTAGGTGGTTTGGTATTTTTATGGCCATTGTTTTCTTAAGGACTTACTATTTTTTGAGTAAGGGGTATGACTGTTGTAAGTTCCTTCCTTAGTCGTTTATCGTCTTCCCCTCTGTTTTTACCTGTGCTACGTTTCTATCCGATGTTTTAACTTTATCCTCTGAATTCGGCTTGTTTATCGGACTTCAATACTCTCTATGTGATTAGGATTGTTGTTACCTCGGAACGAAGACTGCGCGTTTATTGGACGATTCTTATTATTAAGTAGATCTGCGTGAATGTTGTCCATTATGTCTTATTGTCCACGCGACTATGCAGAAATGTACTATTTCTACGGCGCAGCCCGAGGAAACACCCGAGCGGCTGCTAGGATGTACCGTGAACAACTGATTAGAAGAGGTGGTTCACAACCTAAGTAAGGTATACCCTGACTACCGTGTTTTTTACGTGTCCAAAACGCGTACATTGAAGGTCACATAACCGGTACTTCTCGCCCCGAAGGAGATTTGAAAATTGACCCAGATAAAATCGAACAAATCTTGAAAGAAGTACAAAGAGATTCGTCAACAAGTACGACAGCAATTGGCCGTCGTACAGGCCTATTTCACATGTCTGTGCACAAAACTCTACAAGTGGAAGGAATGCACCCATACCACGTGAAAAGAGTGCAAGATTTACTACCTGCGGACTATCCACAACGAGTCGCCTTTTGTCAGGACATGATAATTAGATGCAACGCAGATTAGAACTTTTTTCACAACATAATATGGACAGATGAGTCAATCTTTAGCCGGAGTGGAATATTAAATATGCATAATTACCACTCCTGGAGTTTTGAAAACCCACATGCGATTCGCCGCTACAATTTTCAACATCATTTTAGTGTTAATTTATGGACAACAAACAGCTGATCGGACCGTTCGAGTTACCAGTCAGATTAAACGGCGATATACTTGCAATTTTTACAAAATAACTTGCCAGACCACTGACATGCAACTTCGTGCGGAATGTAAAGGAATATTTTAATCAAATTTTTCCACATATATGGATAGGCCGTGGTGGGTCAATAGCCAGGCCTCCAAGGTCGTCAGACCTCAACCCCGTAGATTTTTTCATCTGGGCATATTGCAAAGAGCTGGTTTACAAAAGCAAATACACGTCTATTAAACAATTACAGCTGAAACTGAACCAGGCCCAAATGAAGATTAGGGAAAAAGAAGAATCATTCCGCAGGCTCAAAAGAAATTTTATAAAGAATATAAAAAGATGAAGGCTATGTATCTTCAATAATGGAGCTCATTTTGAACATTTACTTTAAGTAGGCGTGTCAAAAATAATAAATAATATTTTAACGGTACATATTCGTGTGTTATTGGATTTGTCCTTTCGTTTATTAATCTCGTTATTCTACTTACTAGCTAACAAATTAAACTTACTTACGTCTTTTAGTAGACTTTAAATTAAAGCAAAAATGTCGATTATTGGCACATGGACTATTTAAGTACATTTTTCAACATGATTTTAAAATTTTCAGGGTTAATTTTTCATTAAACCCAGTAGTTTGTAAGATAGGTTTTAGAAAAAAATATTACGTAAAATATTTGTTTTAGAACCATAGAAAGTATATTTTGAAAAAAAATTACTATAATTTTATTATTTGGATTATTATAAATCCAAACCTCTGTTTCGTGTAAAGGTACAAAATACTCTCTGTTTATCTTGTTTAAAAAAATCACGGTCGCAGACCTAATAGTTTGGCTGCAATTGCGAAACATTAGATTATGAAAAAAAAATTACTATAATTTTTTTATTTGGATTTTTATAAATCCAAACCTCTTTTTTGTGTAAAGGTAAAAAATACTCTCTGTTTATCTTGTTTAAAAAAAATCACGGTCGCAGACTTAATAGTGTGGCTGCAATTGCGAAATTTAAGCTAAAATCGGATTTCACAAAATTTTAAAAGTCCAAATAACTTTTGAACCACTGAATATCACATTTCATACAGGGGCGTTAAATCGATAGGTATTGAGGTTCTCCACCACCCCAGCCACCGATAATACACCCCTCAAGTTACACCGTGTATATAACAACCATAATATATATGTCGTAGATTTAGTATGATTTTACTTATTATAAGCCATTGCTTGACCACAATCCCACCTGGTGGTAAGCGGTGATGCAGCCTTAGATGGTAAATCGCACTGTCTTAGCGTAACAAAAGCCTATTCACTCTTGCCTTGAAGATGCCATGATTGTATTCGGACGGAAAAAAGACGCCGGCAAATTAAAACACTCCATTGCTGTACGCATTACAAAAGACGAAGCAAACCGTTTGGTTCTAATGCGTGGAATATCGACAACAAAGGAGTGAAGACCCGCCGACCGTCTCGTTCTCCGATGGTTGAAAGAAGAGGGAGGAATTAAATCGTGTAATTCTTGCGCACACTCACCGAAATGCATCCTATAGAATACCGAGAGGCTGGCTACTCTGCGCCTGTGCTCGAGGCTTACAAGATTGGTATCAACCAAATCAAGATCACCAATGAGCCTCTTAGCACGTCTCTGCACTAAGTCCAAAGCTGCTAGGTGGCATTTTGCAGCACTAGCCCATATGTGACAGCAGTACTCCATGCACGACCGGACTTGAGCTTTATATAAGGTAAGAAACTGCCCCGGGGTGAAGTACTGCCGCACCCTTGCAAGGACAACAAGTTCCCTTGCGGCTGCTTTGGCTCTGGACTCAATGAACCACTCATAGTTGAGGGTCGGAGAAAATTCAACCCCTAGCAACTGAAGGCGGTCAGTGTGCTCCAAGGATGTATTCCGGAAAGTCGAAGCAAGGGTGAGCTGGCTCCTTTTAGCGGTGAAAATACACGCTTGTGTTTTGAAGGCGTTGAATCTCACGATATTGGCATCACCCCATTCGGAGACTGCGTATAATATGAGATTCACACGCTCAACCATAACCTTCTCTTTCGGACTGGATTTGATCCCAACTGGCCCGGGCACTTGGTTGGTATCTTTCCACAACTGTGCTGTCGTCTGCATGCCCATAGATACCGGGAACGAGCAGATCATTTATATGCAGCAAGAAGAGAGTTGCGGAGAGAACGGACTCCATACGAACTCCGGCGTTTGTCGCGATAGGACAGGACGAGCAGCCATCGATGACGACTCGAGAAATCGTTCATTCAGAAAGACCTTCACCCAATCAATCAGGCCAGGAGATAATCCATACGCTGAAAGCTTGTCCAATAGGCTAGCGTGCCAAAACCTGTCAAAGGCCTTCGAACATCAAGGGAAACAGCAAGTACTTCCCCACTGTCCCCGAGGGCTTCACACCATATGTGAGTGTCATACGCTAGAAGGTCCCCAGTTGATCGATTTCAGCGAAACCCGTACTGGTGGTCACTGAGGAGATCATTCTGTATGGTATGCCACGAGGTAGGCGTTTAATACACGCTCCATAATCTTGCAGAGTATGGGCGTAAATGAAATTGGCCGATAGTTGGCAGGGTTGGTACGGCTAACTTTTTAGGCACAGGCTGCTCATTGGCCGGCTTCCAGTTCTGAATAAGAGGCGGAACAAGCGCGTCTAAACTAAACGTTTATAACTATATCTGGTATTATTTATAATATATTATTGATTATGCGGAGGTGTGTTACCCAGATCTACCTCCATATCTTCTCGATAAGTTGGAGTGCCTTCTCTACAATTGCATTAGGTTCATTTTCGGCTTACGTAAGCCTCATCAGGTCATCAGGTCCACTAGCTTTATTACAGTGCAGGCCTCGGATGTTTGTAAGGTGCACTGTGATGGAGAGGGAGTGCAACCGCTGTACAAACTTACTCTTCTTTTACCTAGGGACGCAAACAAAGTCACAGCATCCAATTAGTTAATTAGCCTTTCAGTTAAAAGTCTAGCCTTTTTACTAAACAGCGCTATTCGACTAGCGGCCTGAACGATATTCAGCCGATGCGTCTAATACAACATTGCACATATCTTGTAATATCAGCGACAGGAGGTTAAGGTGCGGCTGGGGTGACGCTTGGGCCACCCTAAAGCCGCGTACATTTATATAATATAGCACATAGCGCTAAATAGGAACAGACGAGCGACCGTATCGTTGAATGAAATTCATAGTGTGACCATGCCATGTAATGTCTAGGCTGTTAACTGAAAGGCTAATTAAGATATTTCGGTGCGACATATACAACAAGTATAGTATGTTACTGCATTGTTCGAGAATTTTCCATTTGCTATAAATGAAAACGTATTCGAGCAATGCTTCCAGTATTTAATTAAAGCATACTTTGAAATTGAATTGAAATGGTTAAATATAAAAACTGAAAACTGTGCAAGCGGAAATATTGCAATCACTGTAATTTAATAAGAAAATTAAAACACGTAAATGATGTCTGATAATAATTGCAGAAAATATGTTTAGATACTATTTAAACTAGTTGGAAGGACTACTTTTCTGCCTGGAAGTTCATCTGGGTATGTTTTTTCTATAAAAAATGTCAAATATTGATTTGCTCACTTAGTGTACTATTTATACGATAATAAATTCTTAATATAGATGATAAATGGTACTTATCACTCAGTAACCTTACTTAGTAGCACTTTCTTACCTATTTCTGCCGTCAAATATTAGTGCTTGCATTGCTATGTTTCGGCATGAAGGGTGCAGAGAGCCAGTATAATTACAGGTCGTGAGGCATTACATGTAAGTCCTTAGAGGTGACAACGCATTGTTTTAAGTTGGTTGCAGGTTTCCATGGACTTCAGTACCCATTTCCCATCAAGTGGACTGTGAGTTCTTTTGTCACTTCAGGAATTAGTCGACTTCAAAGAAAGGTGTCTCAATTCGAGTGTATGTTCTGTTTTTTTTTCTGTATTTATGTAACTCGATGTCTTCGTCGATTGTGGACTGATTTTAATGATTAAAAAGGTTGCAATTTCGAACTGGTCCCATAGTTGAAAAAATTGGGCATGAAGTTTTATTGTGACAAGATTCGAGCTTTTGATATTCCTTAGACCACTCAAAAGGATAAACAATTTGACATTTAAGTATTAAAAAGTAAAATTTGAATTCAAAGAACTTACAAGAATAAAATAACATTCGCAGTGTCACGACATAGTGTATAGAATCAATAGCTAAGATATTAAATCTCTGACTTCGGCGGCTATTATTCGGCAATTATTTTATAATTTTCAATTCTTTAAAGTTCGCTTTTACTTTTTATTAAAAGTCTAATTTCATAAAAAGAAAAGTAAACTGTAACAACAAAATTCCAATAGCATTAAACGTTAAGTCAGATACAGATGGCGTAAGGAAAGCACATACTCCGTACAAGTAAAGTTCAACACTTTTTACAATAAATTTAAAGTATTTTACGTGGTAGGGCCATAAGTTAAAGTTAAAGTTACAGCCTATATGCGTGCCACTGCTGGGCACAGGCCTCCTCTCACTTCTGAGAGGGTAGGGGTAGAGCCATGCTGCAGCTATATTATGGTTGTAGCACAAATTGGTCGGCTCGACCGGATAAGGACCACGCTCTCACAGATACCAGCGTAAAATAGCAGATTAACGCTGCTGTGTTTCGTATGGTGAGTCTAGAGAACCGTAGACCCTTTTTACTAGAAACGAGGCATTCCATCTTAGTCCTCACGGGTGACAACGCATCTGCATTTTTATTCGTAATCGAGGATAGATGTAAATGTCTAAGCAAGCACTTACCATCAGGTGGACTGTGGGATCGTTTGTCACCCTTATCCTATAAAAAAATGAAATTGAACGCCGGTTATTGTATGAGTTCGTCGCTAGAGTCCGTTGGTGTCATAAAAGATGACTATAGGACAAGCCAGAAATATCTTTAAATCTAAAGCCTTCGATAGATAAAGGTGTAACATGATTTATTTAGTACTAGCTGTTACCCGCGGCTTCGCCCGCATGGTCACTGGAAATGAACTATCCATTGCTTTTTGAATTGAAAAAAACTGAGTTTTATAGATTTGTCAGAGATGCAGCCATTAAAAGGCTGAGCAAAATTGATTCGTCAGCCTATTTAAATGTTTTGAAACGCAGCGTATAGGAAAGCATGAAAATAGCCTGTTTATTCCAAATGGAAATGGGATATTTTTAATTAAAGAAACTGAGCATAATTATCCGTCAGGGATGCAGACTTTGAAAAGAAACTGAGCTAAATTGATTCGTCAGAGATGCAGTTTCTGAATTGAAAACTGAGCCAAATAAAAGATACGTCAGAGATGCAGCCTTTTGAGTTGAAAAGAAACTGAGCTTAATAGGTCCGTCAGAGGTGCAGCATTTGGAATTGAAAACTGAGCTAAGTGGAAATTTTGAATTTAAAGGGAAGATCTGTGGGAATTATGATTAATTGATTATAGAATTTTGGAAAAAAACTAACTGAACACTATTTTAAGACGCTACTGTACACATGTTATATGTTTTTCCATTCGGGGAAAGAATATTGAGATTCTGGGCATTTGACACACGCAGACATGCACTACATACAGCTGACCATGAGAGCACGGTTTTTCTAAGTTGACCCCCTACCTGTAACGTTTGCCACGCTTTATTAATTGTCATTGCAAAACTGAGCTTAATAGGAACTGCAAACTTTTGAATTGAAAAGGAAGATCTGTGGGAATTATAGGGATCCATGGTATAATAACATTTTCACCTTTTCCTACGCCTGTCAAAATTGTAGCACCGATTATGTTCCGTCAAGATGTGTCTGCAGCCTTGTCCCGTTATATAACCGAGGAGCATCTAAATTTCGCATTAGCATGACTGGGACGCCTAATTTTAATTGAAGCTTATGTGAGGCACACCTGACAACTCTAGAGAATTTAGAAACTCTACGGGATATGAAGTGCTCTGTTCTGTGTCCATAACTGTGTCTACTGACAAATACTCTGTTATTTCTCCTGCTAGTTCGCTTAATATATCTGAATTTATTTTGTTAACGCTCTCATTTTTGGTGCAAGAATCGCCCTTTCACATAACCATTTGTCTTCATGCATGTTGTTCGTTAAATCTGAATAAACGCTCGCAATTAATTCGGAATGACTCTGTACTAAATTACAAAAATCTCTCGTCAATTTAACGCAGCCCTCAGCATCCGTTTCCAACCGCCCATCGCCAATTTTAATAGTGTGTCAGCATAGTTTCCAGCATTGATATCATTATACAAATGCACTCTCATATTCGTAGTTAAACTGAATTTTGTCACCTTGTTCCATAAAATAGACGACTTGAGGCATGCTTTAATTTCATCTGCAGGTGTGCCCTTTTGAATGACAGGTAAAGTTTGGCGAAAGTCACCAATGTCAAAACCACCATTCCTCCCATTACATCGGTATTGCTGCGCAAATCCTGGAGCGTTCGATTTAGTGCTTCTACAGCTTTTTATGCGACATTGTACTTTCGTCCCACTAAAAGTTTGCATTGTCGTAGCATTATACCTCGTGCACTATTTTTGCTAAAATTGAGATCGGCGATTCTTCCTGGGCTAGATTTAGAGGTTTTAAAACAGAATGTGCAGTGCGGCCCCGCTTAGCAGAAGAAGAAGCTACAGCCACAGCAATGTTTTTATCTTTCCGTACTTGCGCTAATAATAAATTTAACAAAAATGTCTTCCAGTTCCTCCAGGGCATCTAAAAGAAAAGTGCACCATTTCCAGATTCAATTTGTCTAATACTTTGTCAAAACTCGTTTTTGTTCGGGAAACAAGCGGGGTACAAATTCGGCTACTTGCTGCTGCAAAGCTGGTATATCGTAGTTTCTTTCACGTATAATTTCATCACTTAGTTCATTTTCGGTTGTTCGCTGAGGGCTTATCATTCCCAAGTCCTTAATTTTTGCCTACCATTGCCATTACTTTATCTTCAATTTTTCCAAGTGCTTCATTATAAATGTGTTCATTGTATGTCATGTTCGCGTGTGTCTGCTGTAACCTTCATAAAATATCTTCCGCCATATACTCTTATATTTGTCCCACAATTTATGTGCATTAGATAGCGCCCAAGTATGAGAGTTGCATAAAGATCCCTAATTTTGGCTGGTGACTGGCACTGCACAGCTTCCTCCATGGTTTCATCCCAGTGATTATGGTTTTCTAAAGATGAGAGCTTCACATGTTTCTTTTAAGTTGCGCATTCCTGACCGTTGACAGTTTTAAGGT
Organism: Parnassius orleans; assembly: GCA_029286625.1. Classification (NCBI taxonomy): domain Eukaryota; kingdom Metazoa; phylum Arthropoda; class Insecta; order Lepidoptera; family Papilionidae; genus Parnassius; species Parnassius orleans. Next base: position 14,781,653 of record JAGSMP010000007.1, read on the forward strand.
CTTTATATCCTGTAGGACCCCGAACATGGTGCAGCAGCAATCGTAAACAAAACATTCAAAATTAGTTACATGGACGGTATACACACGACCAAGGGCATCTGATGACTTTACACCGGGCCAATTTGCAACAGGCGCGCCTTGAATGGCGTTTCACTCCTTCCTAGATGTGTTCCAAGTACAATAGCGGGGACTTCAGAATATAACAACGTTTATGCAAAGGGTCGGTTTGACAAAGTTGAAAGAAGGCTGTTAGTGTAGTTTTGGCGGTGATGCGATTCTTTCTTGGAAATTTCTTTCGGTGAAATATACACGCTCTCCATTTTGTAAGTGCACAGCAAGGTGAGTAATTGTTGGGTGCCTTTCGTGTAAAGGGAAGCCAAGGAGACGCCACGCTGCCTCGTTACTGCTGACATAACGCCCTGCTTGAAAGGTCTGTACATCATTAACGGGATTTGCCTCCCTTCACTCCTGAGATTTAATATTGCTTGGTCGCTTCCTTTATTTATGTACTTACAGATATACTTGATTGCGCGGACAGAGCTACATGCTTCTACATTAATGTGGGCATTAAACATTTTACATAGAATGGGCGAATACGGGACAATCAGCTGTTATCTAAGGTTTCGAACGCTCCAGAGCGAGATTTGATTAACTTTCCTGCCACCATCTTCAGGAGCTCTGCGTCTGTATAAAGGGTAGCCATTGTCATTGTGCACTGTTTCTTTTAATAGCTGTTTAGGGAATTTCTTTGTACATTTTCCTTCTTTCATACATGGCGATATTGAATTTCGTGCTCCATGGACCGTGAATCATATTTCGGACGATGGTATCATACAATTCTTTATCTTGCTCAGGATCCGGAATCTCAGCGCTTATTATGTCGTCTATTTGGCTGGGCCGCAACTTCTCTTTAAGCCATATTAGAATGTGGGCATGCGGTAATCCTCTTTTGCCATTCAATTGAATACATGAAGCACTGCACCTCTCCGAAAATTTTCCTTTTAATTACATACATTAATTTTTGTACTTTTAATCTAAATACTCTAGCAACTAAATCGTGTCTGTCAGTACTTTTGGCCCGGCATTAGCTCCTCAGTTATTTCTTTCCATGTGGGATTGCAAGTAAAAGTAACAAAAGATCAGGTCTTCCGTAAGTTCGTACATAGGCGAATGCGTCTTGTGTACTCATGTAGGTAGCGGGACTGTTAACGAATGATGAGGCAGAATTACCATTTTACCTAAATATCTGGGGTTTACATTGGTGTCGCTAGAAACTGCATCTTGTAAATGTATATAATTCTCAACGCGCAGCTTTTTGATTTAAAGATATATAACGGAGACGTTCACTTTCTACCTTCACATACATGTCTACCAAATTGATGAAATAATTGTCTACACCGGGCTAAGAGGTTAAAATCATTTTCTCGCAACATCATATGATACGCATAAAATCCATACATGATACTTTTTGTTCGGAGTAGGCTCCTTTGTGACCGGGTTAATAGTGGAATTTGAAAATGATAACCCTCTTGTCCTTTGCAATAAATCAATGGGTATTGCAGAGCGTCATAAAACTTGTGTGTATCGGCTACCCGTTGCAACGTATCATCACGTGCTCGCAAGACAATGTCTCGTGAACAAAATTGATCACCACTAATTACGGCTGCTATTTCGTTTATCAAAGGTGCATTGTAGCGCCTTTCATGCTCTCCTCGAGGGGTCCGATCTGCATGAATGACGACTTTAAATCCTCTTCAGGTAGTTTTCTAAAGCAGTTTTAAATGTTTTGACGTGTTACGTTCATGCAAGAATCTTTGAATTTTGAACACTGTCTTTCTCAACTCCCTGGATAAATTGGCAGCGACGGTCTACCTCAATTTCTTCATCACCTATAAAATATACTTGTAAAATTTATGCTGTTCGTTTTCAGCTGGAAAAAGTGAACCTATTCTATGATAAATTTGCCCTTGCACCGTAAATGTAGGCGAAAATCCCGGCATTATTATTTCCAGTCAACTCCGAAGGACGTCATTTAAAGCATGAGTTATATTTCCGGATCCTGTTTAAAAGCGCCGTGACTCATTAGCATCATATAAAAGAGTTTTCAAAGTTCTTCTGGTTCCCCAAGTAACGGAAGAGACACTTTGCCATTGGAACAGCACATTGCCTGCGGTCTCATCATTCCATTTAAAGCGCTGCAAAATCGACACGCCTTGTCCATCAGTCAATAACAACTAACCTGTGATTTTTATAATCAATCAACGGATCATAATTGAATGCTGCGTCATTAAAACCGACCAATTGTTTCTTTGAAAATTTTGTCGACGTTCAGCTTGGAGCTGTGCATTTGCATCTCTTCGCGCCTGTGTCTGTTCTGGTGTTTCAGATGCCCTTATAGTAGATTGACGTTCAGCTTGCTCAATGAATCTGTGTTGAGTTTCATCTGGTGTTCCGCGGCTCTTAAGGCGGCCTGACGTTCCGCTTGTTCGAATAGCCTTTGCTGACTTTGAGCAGGTGTTTCAGTAGCTCTTAAAGTAGATTGACGCTCTGCCTGTTCAAGACGCCTTTGCTGACTTTGATCAGGTTGGTAGCTCTCAAAGTAGCTTGACGCTCTGCCTGTTCAAGACGCCTTTGCTGACTTTGAGCGGTTGACATAGCTCTTAAAGTAGCTTGACGCTTTGCCTGTTCAAGACGCCTTCGCTGACTTTGAGAAGGTGTTTCAGAAGCTCTTAAGTAGCTTGACGCTCTGCCTGTTCAAGACGCCTTTCCTGACTTTGAGAGGGTGTTTCGGAAGCTCTTAAAGCAGCCTGACGCTCTGTCTGTTCAAGACGCCTTTGCTGGACATTGAGAAGGTGTCTTAAATGCTAAAGCAGCCTGACGCTCTGCTTGTTCTTGCCTTCTCAGTTCAGCATCTTCTAAAGATTCTAGCGATCGAGCTAATCTTTTCGCTTGTCTTTGAGAAGATACTCTTGAAAGGCTGGACTTACGTTTGCGAGGCATTATGAAGTAAGAAAAACCTATTTATAAAAAACGTTAAAATATAAAAGGAATTAAATTTCCTTTTAAATATTTTAAAACAAATCAAAATGTCTCAAAGGAATAAATATTCCTTTTAAATATTTTAAAATCAAAACAACAAAACCAATTCAAGACACAACACGAATCCGAAAACGATAGCCAAAAAATCAATCAACAAACCAAATCACAAAACAAATCATGAAAACCGAAATTGAAAGCAGTAGTCAATATAAATATAACCAACGAAAAAAGTAAGTGTATAGGTACCGTATACACTATCTATACTATTAATATTCCTTTGAAATATTGTTAAACAACCTAAAACAACGAAAACCAATTCACGATTCTAAATAAACAAAATCCAAAATCAAAGCCAGAGTCTAAATATTTATAAAGGAATACCAACCAAATCAACAAAACCGATCCAAGAAAATACACAAATCCGAAAATGAAAACCAATATAAATCCATTCAACCTTAACCAAATCACAAAGCAAATAACAAACAACGAAATCGAAAGCAGGTAGTCGAATAAGCTACGAAATAGAAACAATTTAAGTGTATAGGTACCGTATGCACTATAAGTTGACGCGCGGCTCAACAGCGGGAGTTAAGTACATGTCAGGAAACATTTCGTTACCGCGTTTAAAAACCTAGTAACGACATCTAGCGGAATCAATTTAAACTATGTATACGTTAGTTAATAAGAACTCTCAAAAATATTTTTCTTATAATTTTGCACAATTTTCTTATTGTAATACCGATTCATTCATAACCACATATAAATTGTATTCATTTCCGTTCAATAAATATTACTAAGGCTTATTAAAAGGCTTACTAAGAACTGTTTCTACCATTGTTAAGTAATAGTTAAGGGTGAAAGCGTGACAGGTGGTGATAGTATTTCTGATCCATACTTATAACCACGCCTGTAACCCGGGGTAGGCAGAGCATCAACGGATTACTTAATATCGTCTGCGAGGTTATCGCCTATTCTATGAATTAGGATGCACCAAAACGTTTGAAAAATCAGCTGGTGAATTTTATGTTTTTATCTCTTCCGGTCCTGCGTGGAAAATACAGATCCATACATTTTTATCTTAATTTTAGTATAAAGACATAATAATCCAGATATTCTGACCTTCTGTGTTCGTCCATCGTACCGTCGTCCGTCTTGTAGAATCACGGTGGCGCCACCTAGCTGAATTTAATTTTGCAACATATTCGATTTTCCACGGGAATGATATGTTTTCCGCTGAAAAAAGTAGCCTATGTCACTCTACAGCCACCGACTATCCCCATACAAATAATCATGCCATGCCGACGCTCTGTTGCGACGTGAAAGAAGGACAAACTTGTGCAACATATTCGATTTTCCAGGAATGAGATGTTTTCCGCGGAAAAAGTAGCCTATGTCACTCTACAGTCACCGAACTATCCCCATACAAAAATCATGCCATGCCGACGCTCTGTTGCGACGTGAAGAAGGATAAACAAACAAACAAACAAACACACTTTCGCATTTATAATATTAGTATGGATTTTTAGATTAGTTACCTTGTACTGGCGATGTAAGAATATCCACTACCCCATATCGTCCCGTGGCTGTCGTAAGAAGCGAAAGAGAGAAACTGAAGCAGGTGATGAGTAGAAGCATCTTCCTGATGAATAAAAACAAACTGCGTTTGCCTACCCCCTCGCCAAGCGTGGCAACAAACTGCGTTTTTATACCCGCTCGCCAAGCGTGGCAACTATGAGAAAGATCCCCCCTATGAGGCAATAAAAAATGAATTTTCGTAGACACGGTCTACTGGATCTAGAAAATAATATGTGTCTGTAGTTTGTAACAACTCAAAAGACAAAGTTATATTGTTTCAAAATCTTTATTTGATTCTCGATAGTTAGCTAGTTGGCTAACTATCGAGAATCAAATTAACAATAGTTAGCTATCCATTCGTATTAACTGTGCATCTCAAACGAATCTAAAACTTTATCGAAGAAGTGTTTACGTATTCGCTATCTTCATTCAAATGAGATTTGTAAATTTTATTTAGGCAAAGTGCTGGAGTTGTGATTGGAATATAAAATAAAAATAATTTTCGAATTAAAAAAAAACTTAAGCAACGCGCATTAATCATGAGGTGTGATGATCCTAGTGAGCATACTAGATATTAAAAATGAAAGTTTTGTCATCGGTTCTTAAATCGTCTGCGACATTTCAGATTAAGTACTGCAAGTAGGTGAAAACTCAATTAGAAAATTCCACTACATTCGTAGGTACGATACATACATACAGTTCAAGCTGTATAGATATCTTAGGCCCGTATTAATAAACGTTACTCAACGACGAACTCAAGTGCGTAATCATTTGATACGCCCTCATTACAAAATCAGCATCTCAGATCGTTGCTAATTAATAAACACATAAAAACAGTATCTCAAAACGCTGTACTTAGAAATACTGTTTGTGACTTGCACTCAAGTATACACCTTGAGGTCAGTTTCTTTTATTAATCAGTGTGGCACTCAGCTGATATCGTAAACCTAAACCGCATCTTGAGATATGTTTATTAATAAGATCATAACGTCAAGATTGTATTTAAGTGCGTGTACTTGAGCGGAGTAACGTTTATTAATACGGGCCTTAGATAGATAAGTACTATATTCCCTTCCCCTTTTATACCAATGGAAGGGTTAATAATTATTTTATACTTTAAACAAAATATAATGCATAGTTTATTTTTAATAGCATAAAGTTGACAAATGGGCACAGACTAATCCGTAATCTACTTACTCTAGTTACTTCTCTACTTATGTTCAGCAGTAGACTT